>SCDY01000054.1:0-118181 GCA_004143825.1 Drosophila micromelanica | reverse complement strand
ATTTAGAGGGTAGATAACTGGCCACCGCCTTTAAAGATCGGCACAAAATTTCGGCGACAAACCCCCATCCCCACTCACACCCCCACCTCCACCAACACTAAAAAGTTAAAAAGTTTATAGTTAAAACAACCCTCACGATTTATCAATCATTGCTTTATTTATATTGAAGTACGATCGATTTTGTGTTGCTAATGCAAAATCGTGTTCTCAGAAGTTTATTACCCCTGAAATGTATGCAAAACATTTTGCAAATATCAAAGTAGTACATAAATAATACACATCAAGAGCCCGAGGCTCACAGCAGTCGGTGTTCATCATAAAATAATGCAAATTTTAGATCATTAATATCAATCAAATGATTGATAGCAGACACGCACACTTAGAAATACTTTTGCTATAGATTTTAACCACTAACATCGCATGCGGCTTGAGTAGTAATTTTCAGCCCTTTCGGATACATCGGCCCCTAATAAATCCGGTGACAATTGTTACATTAATGTCAATAAGCTACAGACACAGAAATTTGCGAGCATTTACATGGCACAGCACATTTGTATCTCATTTTGGGCATAGGCCGCATACACAATCGGTCGCCGCCCTGCCGCACCCCTTTGTCACAATATTTGACTCGTGGCTGCATAAACATTTCAATTCTCCCTTGATGAATGGCATTGAGGATAAGCATGAGGTTGAGGATGATAATGTTTTTGGCAGTGTTCGACGTTAACGCTGGCTTTATTACTTTGTCACTTTGCCGGCTGTTTAGATTTTGCGGGCAACCGAGAAGCCCGCACCACCTTCGCCCGACTCACAGCAATCTATCAAAGTGTTAAATATAAACTCGCACATACTTTATTTGTGCCAGGTCATCAATCAATTTTAATTTACTTAACGCCACTCAACAATTTATATTTGGCTCAGTTAGTCACCGAAGAACATTTGCCCGAAACTATGCTAATTCGTCGATGTGATTTCACCAATTTAAATGCTGTTAAATAAATATTTTTATGTATTCAATAATTACTTAGTTGTATTAATGATATATTTTATATCTCATATGCATACACATTTTTAATAAACACAAATTATGCAACATAATAATAGCCAATTTGCCATAAATTAAAGGCCAATTAACCAATCAGCTAGACAAGAAATGCTAATGCGCACTGCGCACGTAATTGCAATTATCAAATTAAGGGGAAACAATACGAAAAACAAATAAAAAAGTTAAAAATGCAAATATAAAAGCATACATATATATAATTATAGAGCATAATTGAAGCACGGCGCCTACAATATAATTAAGTTGCTGACCGTAGTTGACCCTCAGCTGACAAGGAGATGGCAGGCAAACTGACAGGCGCATAGGCTCGTGGGCAGTTTAATTAATATGTTCGCGTTGAGAGATGCAACAGAAATATGACAAGGACACACCCAAGTAAGTACCTTCCTCGCTCCAGCTCGCGCTCCCTCTCTCGACCTCCCTCTCGACATCGCGGTAGTGTTCATTCTCCTGCACAATTCTTTATGTCTACTAGCTGCACTTCTAATGGCCTGGTCCGAACTCGTCATAGCCTATTGAACACACAGTCCGATTAGAGCGACGAGGTGAGCCAGGGGTAACTTCTAGGTTTATCTACTCAGGTAGTTTTCAAGCACGCGCCGGTACATTTTCAAAAACATTTTCGGCACATTTGTGCGGTTGGGCATTTTTATAGTTGCATCAAATTGCTCTAATTCGTAAAGTTATAAAACTGGCCACGAGTTTGGCACTCAGTTAAAAATTTTAGACATTTAAGTAGTTTTATTGCCGAATAGCGGTCGATGAACTGAAATACCCAAAAAGGATGACACATGCGTGTTAATCTCTAATTTGCTAGACGATCGTTGCCAGATACTCACACACACACACACACACACATTTATATATATGCATTCATTTACTTTCATATAACTCTTGGCACCGGGTCTATCTACATTAATACATATTCAGAGTCAGCGGGACGCAACGGCACTGGTAGAAATTTGACAGGACCTTATGCTCGTAGTATTTTAATTGCCAAAACTCGGCGTGTTTCGAATTTCGGTATCTAAAGTTGTTTTTCTCATTTTAATGGCGCTATTTTCATTAGGCAAATGTGTGTCCGCATTTTTTTGCTTTTTAGATAAAAAAAATGTTCTCCTCATTAGCATATAAAATGTATGAACGGGTAGCGGGGCCAGCGAATTGTCCTTTTTAATGTGTGTATACACATTTATTGCATATTCATCATTTTAATTGCTTGTTTTTATACTAAATGACTCGATAAGGCTTTTAAGGTTATTAGGTGGAGATGCCACATGTCCTGTGGCGACTGTTAGGATATGCCCTGGAATACGTCAAATCAGTCGCTACGGTTACGAGAAATATAGATTAATTCTTAGAAATCTTCCGTTTTTGGTTTTAATGCAGGCCTCCTTTCTATGTGATTTTCAGGAATTGAAATTTATATGCAAAACTTAAATATGCGTTTATCTGTGACTTGTACGACTTTGACTTCTTTAATAAAAAATATTTATTTAATTAAATTATTATTGCAAATACAGACAAAAACCAATCAGATATAAATGAGACCTATATACCCGCCAATACTTTTTAGCACAAGGTATACAAAGGAAACGCCAACGATTGAAGTAACGAAAAAGAAGGGGCACGACATGATTACTTTTGCTTTTGTTTCTCATTGTCGCTGTGAAGTCAAGAAAGCGTGGAGCATAAAGAGCAAAGAAATTACTTTGCCAACGAATGAATGGATATGAATAAACAAGTGATCAATGCAATGAAAATGATTGTCTGTGCATTGTAGCGTCCAAAGCTTTACAATTGAGCGCTCAAAGTGTTGCGCTAAGAATGATGCGGCAAGGAATTCGATGTTGGGGAGGTCGTCGATAAGACACCCAAACAATAAATAAAAGACATCACATATAATCAAAGGTTACAACCATTTTAATGACAACAAACAAACAAAATGAAAAGAAGCTTTTTTGAAGCTGCATTTGCTATGCGCTGTAAGCAATTAAGGACTTTAGTATTATATACAAATTAACTTTTACAATTATCACCTACTTAGTGTCGTCAACCACAGCAGCCGCAAGAACAGCGACCTGGACAGCAGCATCTGCAGCCCTTGATCTCAGGTTCAGGACCTTCAATGGGATCATCGATGGATAGCTCCGGTTCGGAAATGGCAAGCACGCATTCCTGGACAGCGCAAAGAACCACCGCGAACAGAATTAAGAGCTTAATGTTGAACATTTTGGGGAGAAGATGTTGTTGATTCGAATGCTCAGCACTGTTTAACGCTGCATCAAGTTAACGTCTTTTTATAGGCGCAGAATGCGAAATTGTAATTGTTTAAGCAGTTGTCTTGATGGATATTTTTGTAATTATCCATTTTTATGAAAACGTATACAACCGATGTGCAACATTAAAATATGACGGATTAAAAAGTATGTTATATACTATTTTTATTAATTGAATCTGATTAAAAGTTGTATAGTTTTTAAGCATTATTTGTACATATCCACTATAATTAATAATTTATACATTGCTAATCAAAACCTTGTTGTTAAATTTAATATAGGTTAAAATATTTTATAAAAGTAACCAAATTTATAATGTCGTTGATAAAGGGCATTCGAGTCGTGCACTTTGAACTGTGCAATTGCTTTTGTACCTTTTATGAATATACTAACACACAATATTGATCAACTGTAAATATTTAAACGATACTGACGAGTATTTTATAAACAACGAACAAATATTATTCAGGTGCATTCGCAATCCGAAAAGTTTCCGATGTTTGCATAATATTTATAGATGATAGCTGTGGTATTCAGATGTTTTTGGGGTAGCTGACTTTGAAAAAAAGTATTAATTCTCTAGTAGGGAGCGCTCGACGAGCTGCTGCGATCTGTAGTTATAAACATTTCAAACCCATTGCAATGAATTCAGTATATAATCTTACATACACATAACAAAATCACACACACACGCACTTTTCTCATCGGCCTCATGTTAAAACCAAATCTAAAGTTGTTATACCCTGAACCCATTTAAAATGGGTAAAAAGGGTATAATGGTTTTGTGCAAATGTATGTAACAGGCAGAAGGAAGCATCTCCGACCCCAGAAAGAGTTTATATTCATGATCAGGATCACTAGCCGAGTCGATTTAGCCATATCCGTCTGTCTGTCCGTCTGTCTGTCTGTATGATCGCGTCGAATTCAGAGACTACAAAAGCTAGAAAACTGATCTTGGACTCATTCGGTTCGTATATACCATACACAGATCAAGTTAATTTCAAATGATCGATAACTATTTCCGTTTTTTTATTATCTCTGGTTATCGCTTTATTGACTCGGTTTTTTAGGTATAACTAAAATACAAACCCTGAACAAAAAGACCATCCATGAAAATCGGTTGAGTTTTGGCAAAGCTACGACTGGGGAAAGTTGAGACCTATCCTTACATGGGAACCCTACAGTATATAATCAAAAATTTTTTACATGAATTTGGACTAAAAATTTTATTTTTAAATTGAAATGTAGAATTCATCTAGACGCCGTACCAGGAACAAAAAGACCATCCTTATGAAAATCGGTTGAGTTTTGGCAAAGTTACGACTGGGGAAAGTTGAGACCTACCCTTACATGGGAACACTAGGGTACATATTCGAAAATTTTGTACATGAATTTGGACCAAAAATTTTATTTTTAAGCTGAAATGTAAAATTCATCTAGAAAACGAACCATGAACATAATACCATCCTTATGAAAATCGGTTGAGTTTTGTCAAAGTTGCGACTGGGGAAAGCTAAGACCTATCCTTATATGGGAACACTAGGGTATATCTTCGAAAATTTTGTACATGAATTTGGACCAAAAATTTTATTTCTAACCTGAAATGTATGACTCATCTAGACGCCGAACCATGAACAAAAAGATCATCCGCATCAAAATCGGTTGAGTTTTGGCTGATTTAAGTTACGACTGATTTAAGTTTAACATATGCAAATATTCTCCTCACGCTTAGAAATATGTAAAAAGTGTTGAGTACCATAGTTCAAATATCCATATTTGTGTGTATGTGTTAAATTCTGGGTTCAGTGTATCTCCTAGTGGGGAGGTTCCGACTAGAGCAAACTTACTTGTTTTATATATGTATGAGGCGTCTGAAATATTCAATATTTATGTCTGTGCGACAACTTAATGCAGTACATTTGATGGCACACACGTGTATACGTACATTCATTATATATCAATGAAGTAAATAAATGATTAAATTTTGTTCACGACGTAGGCTTTTATCTATATTTTAAACAAAATGAATATTAATTCAAGTTCCTGCGAATACATGAAGAAATTCATAAAGCTTCATTGTGTATTTCAAATTTTATAGTTTGTTGGAAACTTTGAAACTAGGGTAACGGAGATTTCTATCAGAACTAATATATACCAAATGATCTGCCCATTAACAATATTTATTATTTTTAATTTATAAATAGATATTATTATTTTAATTATATTGTGTTATGTTTTTCATTCCTTTCTTGGTAATATTGAATAAGTTAATTCAGACATGGAACAAACTAAATATTTTAAAACAATTTTTTTGAATGCATGTGGTTAAATTTTTAATAAAAACAATCAATAATAAAAACAGTTAGAAATTTCAATTTTCGTATTCTTTACATTTGCCTTTTCCAAGTTCCAGCAAAGGGAGAGATTTGTACGAGGTATAAGCTTAAAAGAAACAAACATATTTAAATTCTGTGTGTTAGATAGGGTAGCCCTCAAATTACCCTCATCCTTTTCGGCAGAATATTTCAGCAGTAGGCAGACATTATCGAATGTCCTTTCGTCTATGGTACCAGGCTTGTGGGGGCATCCGCATATTGGTGGCTTAGGGAAGGAGGCAATCACAGGGGGTCCCCACAGACATATCTTTGGAATGAAATACTTGCATTCCTCTTTCGAGACGGACACAAGAGCTGCAACGAAATTTTATTTAAAAATGTTCAAGCTGAATTGGTTGATAATAGCAAACTTACGTGTTTTACAGTTCTCGATTCTTGTCTTATTCAGTTCAGCCAAAAGGCACGGATTTTGAATTGGACGACAAATGCAATCTTGAAGCACCCACTGCAAATCGATCTCATATATATTACACTTTGTTGGAACTATAGGTTTGGGTTTTATTAAAAGGGCCTCTGCCATACAGAAGGCGGCCGAAAACAAGAAGAGTGCACGAAACATTTTGAGGATGTGGAAAAGACCTTTAGCCAGGAAGCTAAGTGAAACAATTCTGCTTTCTACCTGGAGTAGAGGGCTATTTATATTATTTTCATTTTTAAATTGCATACAACAAATTTTTGTTTGAACAGTTGTGTGTTAAGCAAACATTAACCAGAAATCTATATTTAAAGTCTGTTATAAATAAATTGATATTTTTAAAATGCCTTAAGTTAACTCTAGGTAAACTCTGAAAAAACTTTCCATTGAACAGCTTACTCTCAAATCACTCTGTCAAATCCGTTAAACTGGTTGTTACATTAAATATGGTACAAAAATACAAAAATAAGCAAAAATGTATTTAAAATAATAATAAAATGTAAAATACGCCCATAAATAATTATGACACCTTTTCAGCGGTTGGTAATTACACGCAGCAGTCATTAGCTCATTAGCATTAGAAGAGCGTTAAGCGGAGTGTACTGCGATGGCGCAAAAACAAAAGTCAAACAACGCCATTAACCCTTTCTGAGGGGAAATCCCCTCGGCTGCTGCTTTATGTTGGCTGTTGGCTTAGCGAGTAATAATAAAATAATAACCAAAAAGTGTCATCATTTGAAGGGCGGCGGCGCTGGCGCTGGCAAATCCTGACGGATTTCGTATGTAATTACTTCAATTAAACCATCTGTGACAATTGCCGCATCCAAACATGAAATTCAACTTTACTTTTAAAATTCCCAATTGAGTTGAGGCGCATTATCCTGGCAACCAACCCCCAGGAGCCGGTAACTCAGCGCGCTTTTTACCTTTACCTTTGCGACGTTGTTGCCTTTTGCTGTCGTTGTTGTTTCTGCTCCCGCTGTTGTTCTTCTTGATGTTGTTGTTGTTGTTGTCTGTTTTAATGGGGTGACATTTATGGCACTTTATCAACTCAAAAGTCAATAATGCCAGGCAAGCATCTTACTTAAACGTGGCTTAAAAAAAGACGAACGCAAAAATATTATGGGGAATAAATAACTGCTAAGAAAATTGTAATGCGATAAAAATGAAATTTTAAAATTTATGCCGCTTATTGTAAATTCCTGGCACTCGTAACTCAAGACCTAGGCGGCCCCAACAAACAACTTAGCCGCGTCTCCCCAAAGTTTGTTATGACAACTGAAAGACATTTGAAATGTACGCGCAAGTGTGGTGCTGCGTAAAGACGACTGCGAAATTGTTGCAGGGCATTAGGCAAATGGATCCCGCAGGATAAGCAGCCGAAGCAACCCGCCCACCCACCGAAGAAATGTGGGGTGCAGGCTCTCAAGCAGCCATTTGTTGACAGTTAGGCGCTGGCCGGGGAATTTCGCCTGAAACTTTGCGTAATTAGGAGTATCATTTGCGACGGCAGGGCAGATCTTTGCCATGACTGACGCTGCTGACAACTTGATTACGTTTCAACAACATTGTAAAAGTTAATTGCCAGCGCTGCCTTAAAGCCTGATGAGCATTTATCACCCTCTCTGCGACGGAAACATCAACAACTTCTTTAGGTTTGCGTGTCGTGGCGGAGCCATGCAAAAAGCGAGGCATTCATTAGGCCCGCCACGTAGAGTCTTGTTACCACATTTTTCAATTATAGCACATTTCCTGCCTTTGCCTTTTGGCATTCTGGCCTTTTCACGTGTGCGCCAACTTATTTTTGTTTTTTCTTTTCTGTTTTATTTTTTTGCACATACTCTTGTAAGCAAATGAAGAATTATTGCATTTTAATTTGGCAGCCGCTGTGCAATGTGCCAAAATATGTGCAGGTGGCGCATTGGTTCGACGGTTCAGTGGTTCGGTGGTTCGCTTGGACTGCCCTCTTATCCTTATCGTGTCAGCAGTTTAAACGCTGGCAACGACTCAGCAAATTCCAGCTCTAATGAAGTGCAGTTCAAAGTTCAAACCGCCAACTAATTAGTTGCTGCCGCTAGCAATCGCGCTACTTCATTAAAATGAGTGCCTTCAAAAAAAAAAAAAAAAAAATATATATATATATATATATATAAAGAAAAAAACAAATACAAACTCTCATACCATCTCACCTGGTCAGTTAGCCGGTGGCTGTCCCAACAAAAATTTATTGTTAAAAGCCGCTAATGAATTATTTACTGCCCATTTTGCCGTCCTGCATGTCCTTCGCGTCCATCACGATGCCTGCGTTGGGGGGTTGAAATGTTGGCTCTGACTCTGACTCCACGCATAACTCAACCAGTTCACACCCTTAATTAACTGCCTGCGTGCGTGCGTGTTACCACATTTAACTACATGCCCCGCTACAAGCCGGCCCTGGCTATTGGCCAAGTTGTTTGTATTTTCAAAGCGGCCTAATTTGCGTGTTTTTTATTTTTTGTTTTTTATTTATATCTATGATTTATGGAAATATTGAAGGGCATTACCCAACCAAAATTATGTTTATTAAGCATTTAATAAGCGTGACAAAGATTGTTCCGGCCTTTTATAGAATATGCATGTGGTATACTTGTTTGAACCAGTTTATAAAGAGCTTACAATATTATATTAACGTAAATAAGTTTTGAATACTGTGTAGTCTTCTAATTCCTCAATTTCAACTCGAATCAGTCAGTCATCAGGATATCAACGAATAGATTCCGTTCTAAACATCAATCATCTGCATATGAATAACCATTTTAATCACTCCAAATTACGCAGAAGAGCGCACATGATGAATTGCATATTATAACGGCGTATCGTTGTTATTCTGTGAGCAGGATATATATATGGTTGCGGGAATAAGCGTATTCACTTGACAATCACTTTTGTTTTATTGCGATTTGCCAGCCCTGACTCAAGCAACAACAACAACAACGAGAAACAACCGCACACCGAAGAACAACAGCAAAAATTTCCACATGGGATAACTTGTGAGCAATTGCAACTGCAATGCGGCTGCGACTGCTGGAGGTGGTTGCGGATGTGGCTGTGGCAAAGACAATGAGCGGTGCCTGCCAAATTGTTGTGGTGCAAAAATGCGGGCATATGTGCAAAGAGGCAATCGACAACACCAGAACAACGCAGCCATCAAGGAGCAAGTGCAGCAACAGCAACAGCTAGAGCAAGAGCTGCGGCAACAACAACGGACCATTTACCAAGAAAATGAAAATTTATTGTCAGAAAATGAAGAAAAGCGCTTGGCAGCTTTAGACCCCCCCTCAGGTCTGTGGTTAGTGTTAGTTAGAAATAGCAGCCACGGAGAGAGAAGCAGATGCAGCAGCAACTCTAACAGGGCAATCAAGGTGATTCTTTGTTGTTTTAACCTTTTCTGTCTGAGGGCGCAACTATCATGGCTTTCTTATGTCTCTAAGCAAAGAGTTTGTCCTGGCCGTATGTCAATTGTTAAGCTGCCGCTGCATTGTCATTGAAATTGCCGTCGATTTGTAGCTCAATAGACGTTGCTGGTGCGGCGGTGCAGTGGTGCGGCGGTGCGGCGGAGCGAACGGTGAATTAGCGCTGGGCCAACGACAGGCAGAGTCGGCGGCTAATGGAAAATATGCTCGCAAATGCCTAAAATGATAATGGCCAAACATTTAATGCACGTTATTGCTGGCCACAAGCAAAAAGGCAATTTGCGTTTGGATTTGCTCCGGCCAATCCATTCCAGTTCCCCTTCCCCCGCCTGCTCCACTGTACTTACTGGCTGCCCGGCCCTGCTCTGCCCTTCCCTTTCCGTTCCCGTTCCCGTTCCCTCGCCCATTGACACACCAACGTCGAGAGCTAATGCAGTGAAATATTTATTGAAATTGTCTGATCCCCGGGGGCCAATGCGGCGTTGTCAGTAACTGCTATTAGGCGGGGTCTTTAGCCAACTTGCAGCAGGGAATTGGATTGGATATTCGTATTTGGCTCCGACGCCTTGGTTTGGCTGCCCAAAATGGCGCCGCACCAAATGGTCTGAGTGCGGGGCCGCAATTTACGAGTCTCTGTTTGGCACTTTTAGCATTATTGCCCGGCCGCATGTCTGCCAGTTTGGCTGTTTGTCTGTTTGGCTGTTTGACTGGCGCATAAACACCCCAAAGTAGGGCAAAAAGTTCGCACAGTTCTTGAGGCTCTCGCACTTGATTATAAATAACGCACATTAATGCAATTAACAAACAACAAAAAGGCTCGCGCATTCACCTGAAAGGAAAGTGGGATAGAGAACAACGAAAGAGAAAGAGAGAGAGAGGGAGAGAGAGTCCTTCACTCTAGTGCCACTTCAGCTGGAAAAAAACATATTTACCCCGACTGAAAACACCGTACTTCAGAACCTGAGGGCTTTGTTTGTGTTTGCTCAAAATATTAGTACTGATATCTGGCTAAACGCTTGCCGCAATTATGTGAGCGCAGCCCGAAACGGATATGGATACTTGTAGCGGCGGCCACGAGTCCTGTTTGCTGCTTGCCTGCCTGCCACGTGCCACGTGCCGCGCATGCGGAACTGCAACATTCGAGTAATTATCACACGCTTGTGGGCGCGTGCACACGCGAACGTTGCGCCGCTTTGGCAACCCTGTCAACCATTCAATCCACTTGAGTCTATTACGCTGCCAACAAATTGGTGCAATGTAATAAGTGGGCGTGGCCTACGCTGACAGCCAGCAAACAAGCAACGACAATAACAACAAATGGACTGTTCGATTGCCACGCGGCAGACGCGTCAAAAAGCCGTTGATTATAAAGGTTGCGTCTAATGCTTCAGTTGTTTGGTTTTAAGCTCTTAATGGGCACTTGAAGTTCAGGTGACCATACGCCATAAGAGCAAGCTGAGTGCCTGTGTTGCCTGTGCGGAGCACAACCTTTTACGAATTGGTTGGGAAGTCGATAAGTGTAGGATTAGCACACACACACGCACACTACCAAATGAACAAAAATTTGCTTCTTCTTGGGATAGCAAATTTATTAAATGTAAACAAAACTACATGAAAAATGTAGAAAGTGGATTAAGTTGAAAGTGCTCGATTAACGGCAAACAGACATATTAAGAAAATTTAATTTTCGTATTTCTTGATATTGAAAAATTAATTCTTTTCTAAACAATTTATAAAATATTCATGACATCATACTCAACCATTATTGTTTGGGTTTCTTTGTTATTTTGATTGTTTTGCATGAACAAAATTAATTGGTTGTTTCCTAAATTTAGCACCGATATAGAGTCTTATTACCGTTCATAAATTAAGAAAAAATTTTTTAATTATCCATCGTATGGATACCACTGGCATAAAAATGTGTACAGATGGAATTAGGTATAACGGCAACTGAATACACGCTCTAATTAAAATTGATCAAAATGTATAGAAATCACACAAAAAATAGGAATACCTGTTCTAAAAAATGCCATTAGATTCAAATGTCAGGCACTGATATGAGTTCTTTTACGGGGCTCTGTGATGGCTTCTGGGTTTGCATAGAAATGGGTATCAGGAATGGATATGAATTATTATTGGTTCGCCAAGCGCGCAGGCTGTGGCCAAAAAAAATGTAAAAAATAAAAAATGGATAAAAAAGGAAATATTCCAAAATTGAGCTGGGCAAATGGAACAAGTAACTATGCAAAATAGGATTTTTCTGTATGCCAACGAACCAGCAACCAAATGAATATGGAATGCAGTGGGACTAGCGACAGCGGCAGCAAAAACCACCGAAATTTACTAAATAATTTGTGGGCCCTGTCGCAGTTTACCGCTCCACAACTGTCGCAGTGAGAGCATACTAGCCGCTGCTTTATCATCTTGTTACATGTTTCAATTTGACGTCTATCAAGAGCATACACCAGTTAGGCCTCGGCACTCGGTACTAGGTACTGCCTTTGTGTGTACTTTTGATATATACATACACTTGTATAAGCGAGTGTGGGATTGCAGCTACATAAATCAAATCCGTTTCACTGCAGACCGCTCAGCATCCAGCATGGCGATTCATGTGTTTCATATTATGTCTAACATTTCCTTGCTTCTCCACTTTTTTTTTTGGCGTGTGCGCCCAACTGTCAGCGGAAATTTTGAAAAATGGCAAAATGCCATTGATGAAAGTAAGCTGGCAAAAGCCCCAAAAACATGGCGCAATGCAGGAGCGGTGCCATTGCCTAAATCTAAGCAAGACCTGCAAAGACTGTACACAGAATAAAAAAAAAGGACACACGTGGGTCAGGTGGTTGTGGGGCGTGTCAGCTTACAATATCCCAAAGCGAAAAGTCGTGTAAGCATTTTTTGCTGCTGTTGCTGCAGCATTTTTTGGATATCCTCTTTGCACTGATTAATTGAGCTATGTGCCGGCCCTCAAAAAAGACTGCAGCACAGCAAAGAAAACAACAGCCAGCGGCGCTATGTGGTAATTAATGCTAATACACGCGGCGTATGCGTAATATCAAAACTACCCAAACATTTCCGCTGTCAGGCAATAAAACAAAGCTCATTTGAATCAAAGCCCGTTAGAAAAATAGCAAAGCAAATGAAGTGAGCACGACAGAAAAATGACAAACAACAATTGTGCCCAAGACAACAGCAACGGCGGACGTTGGTTTGATGCTTTATACCCTGTGTTAAGTGAGTAAATACGCAAAAGGTAGACTACAATTGCATACTTTCAGGCTACTTCAAACATAAACAAAATGTTGTCTAAAAACAACTATATAGAGGTGCTTGGCAGATAGCTGCCTTTTGCCAAATAATTTTATTTACCTAAATTACATAACATAACTAATTTTATAATAAATATGTAAATATTACTAAGCTTTGAAACTCACCTCTGATAAAAGTTATTCATATAAAGTAACAGCAAATATATTTAAAAAATCGAATTAAACTTATCGGAAAACTTGGATCTTGGATTGTGTTGTGTGCCATGATGGGTATTCTATAGTCATGTGGACTGGTTTGCAGCATGCTTACCTTGTTTTTGTTGGCATATGCTATTATGCGGCGACTGCATTGTTTACCAGGCCTCGGGGCTACCTGCCTTGGTAACTTTGCACATTTTTTTAATGGATTTGATCCAACAAAAAACCACAACAGGGCGCATTGAAGTGAAGAATTCGCACTCGCGTTTTGCGCGCGGCATAAAACGCGTATGGGCTGGAGGACTTTCCCGTCGTCTGAGTGTGGTGCAAAATGATGTTACCCGGACATCCTGCTGGCTGCTGTTGTCAATTTCGCCAAAGTGGTTTTTCAGTTGCTTTACCGCGGAAAAAGGCGCACAATCTAGAGAGCTGTGGAAATTATAGAATGCTGGCAAAATTGCACTTGTGCGGCGTTTTAATCACTTAGGCAACGACGCCTACATTGGCCCTATCTAGGCGTCTCCCCTAGGCGTCTTATTTTATTCTCTTTACTTAATGACAGCGAAAAGTGGCAGCCCCAACGCTTCAAGAGCCACACGGCTCAGTGCCAGCCGACAAGTGGTGATCAGGCCGTGTCGTTGATGGTGTCCTGCGTACAGCTGCCGCGAGTTTAGTTTTCTTAGGGCAGCCATTTCATTAGTCTAAAATGCGCAACCCACACACGTGTGTGTATGTGTGTGCCAAGTAAAGGCCTGACAAGCCTTTTGTTTAACGCAGCAGAATTTGCATTTGGCTGCTCCATTGAAGCGCTAACAATTGAAGGCAGTCAAAGTCCTGCCCAGCTGTGCCTTTTTCTACCCTGCTTTATGCGCATTGTTCAAGTGTTCCAAGTGCGCCAAAAGGCGCGCAAATATCTTTTGATTTCTTTTTGGGCGCGCGCGCCTTCCAATCGAACAAAAAGGCGCACACTTCTGAATGCTGCCTCGCTTTTGATAGCTTTTATTTATCATTGGGATATGTACTTCTGGCGGGAATTGCTGCTGCTGCTGCTGCTACCGCTGCTGCTGCTTGTCATCAATCAAAAAGTGCGCAAAATCAAAATGTCATTTGTTTGCGGACCTGCGCCTTTGTGTCTGCCTTTTAGCAGCATGATTTGCAGCTTTTGTAGTTAGAGCTCAGGAAAATAATTGGGAATTCGATTCAGTGCGAAGGGAATGGCTTCAATAAATCCTCAAGCACCCTCGCCCCATGTGGGCAACATATATTCCACAGATAGAGGTAGGTGAAAAGTGTTAACTATTAATAATACAAGTACAGTATAGTATATAGCTGTCCATTGTTTGCAAAACTAATTAACTTATTAAACAATACGTAAAACATCAATTAAGCAGCTCCCTGTCAAGTTCATCCCCATTGCACCATAATCAAATTGAAACAATGGCAATCACCTAATTTCAATCACAGGAAATTAATTAAGTTGCAACTACAGCCCCCCACAGGTGGCCGGGCTTGGCCTTCCCTCTACTCCCAGCTCTTCTACTTTAAAATTTAATTTATTTCAGTGCAAACAGTTGAGCGTGTGGCAACCACAAGACTTATAACAATTTTACACGTAATAGCGGCATAAGTCAGTCCAGCAGAGGATGCAACGACATATGTCGCTAACTGCCGCCGGGGGTGGATCATCCAGTGACGAGGCCGCGAAGCAACGAACCAACGAACCGCCCACGCAATCAAATAATTCTGAATCATTAGGTTTTTTTTGTGCCGGGAATGGGCCATTTCTTTAGCTATCCAATCGCCGGCCCTGGCAGCTCCGATTGAAACATTTAGTTTAACCTGATGTTCATTATAATCCACTCTAAGCTCGCTACAGGCCACTACGCCTTGCATGAATAAAAGTCGAGTATTCCCCGAAGCACTAAAGCCAAGCAGCCCATCATCACCACCAGCACCACCACCCACCCATCCCCCACCCTAGGGCAGTCTCCCCCGAGCACAGCGCTGTTATTAAATGCACTTTTAATCTTGGCTACCTTCCGCTCTCCTTCTCCGTTCTCCGTTCTTCGTTCGATGTTCGCTTTCAATGATTTTCCATTTTGCACCCTCAAATGGAGAACGATTATCACCCTTAAATGGTACTTTACACACACAAAGAATGCCATGCATTGAATGGAATTGAACTGCTACCTGGCGCACAGCCCGCAACCCGACCCAACGACCTGAACTGTTTAAATCGTAGTCCAAGCTGCAATCCGCATTCGTAGCGCTACCGAATGGACCTGGCTGATGTAAATGTGTCTGTAAGAGTGGTTTTTTCAGTCATGTTGATATAATTTATAGCCTGGTCAGAGATATGTATGTACGACAATAAAACATCTCGTAGATTAGTTCTCTTTGTACATATTTGTTTAACTTTGGGCAGTGCTTTTTATCCACTTCGCAGAAAAAAGAAAAGAAGTTGAATTAATCCATGATATAAGGAAGTCATCGTAAAAATGCATAAATGAGCTGGTTACATGTACAAAAGGAATTGAAATTGTTGGTAACTCATCATGGAGTATGAGTTAACCAGTCTATAAGCCAGTTGTTAGGAAACTGGGCTGTCATTTCAAATTTGGAAAAATATGACAAGCTTGTGTTGCCATTAAATGTCAACTAACTGGCCGGCATCCTGTCTGGTGTCGATTAAATGAACCCCCAGGCTGCTCAATCAGACAACCCCAACTCCAAAATGCAGACGCCGCAACGACCTCGCCCCGCGCACAGCGGGCACAATTACATGCCGCAGACCCTAAAACAACAAACAACTGGAAGCCCAGCACACAAAATTGCGCCTGATGGCTCTACAGAGATGGATGGGTGGATGGTTAGATGATGATGAAAAAAAAAAAACCAAAATAAAAACCAACCCTGCTCTAGAACTGTGTACTTTGTGGGGTTCTCTTAAAGAGCACATAATTGGTCTGTAATCTATTTTTGACAGATTGAATTTCGCTTTTATCTTGATTTTGTTTTGACTGACTTGGTTGCTGCTGCTCCGGCAGTAGTCGTAATTGGGTTGTATGTGCCAGCGCACAATCCACCCAAGCTTGCAGGTTGAGAGGGGTTGTTGTTGCAGTTGTTGCTGTTATTGTCCTTGTTGAAGTAAAGATTTGCTAAATGGTCGATGTGGGTTTGGTGTATATAGTTTAATATGATAAGTGGGTTGCTTGTTGGGTTCAGGTTCGGGTTCGGGTTTGGTTTTGGGTTCGGGCTGCGTTTGGGGAGTCTATTCGGCGTCTGAAATCGGTTAAATGCCAATTTATGCGTTGGAAAATTGGTAATTTTAAACCTCAAAGATTTCAACGTTTAGATAAATGTCCTTTGTGCGAAAAAGTGTTGGCATCTTGTTGGGCATTATGCAGAACACAGCTCAAGTGTTTTGAATGCTTATTATAATAAATTATATTAGCTTACAATGGGGCTATATGCCCCTGGGAATCATTCATATATATACATTTTCTTTTTTTGTTCTCACTTAATTTAACTACCAACCACAAAACTGACAAAAAATGTCAGTTAAAATGAAAACATTAAGAGATTGCGTATAATTTTGCATTTTAATTTCGCACTTGGACGCGTTTGGTTACGTTTATGATATGATTTTTTGTGAAGCCTACAAAAACGTCAGCTAAATGGAGCTTTTTGCTTTGGTAAACAAAAAAATTTTTTTTTGTCTTTCACTTTGCACAAAGCAAATTACACACTACATGCAACCCATTTAACTTGCCGCTTAAGAGCTACCCTTGTCCGCCGAGCCTTTACAAAAGTCAATTATCGAAAATTGTTTGGCATGTCGCATAACCTGTAATTTTCACACCATACCTGCCCCTCAACCCCACCCCGGTTCCCATTGTACTTTTTTGTATCATTTATTCATTTGCAATTCCATTCAATGTTTGCGCTGGGCGTTTAATGAAATGTCCGCTTGCGGCGGTTTTATATATATATAATATTTGTTCCTTCGCCATGGGGTTGCCCTTAATGCGCTGCTATGATACCCACTTGCCACTAACCAGCGCGCCAGAGTTGCCAGCTATGTGAAACAACAAGAAACAACTGAAAAAAAACTCTTACTATGCAACAACATACTTGCAACATGCGGCAAAAATAATGTTTCAATCAGACGACTGCTGCGGTGCAAAACTTTGTTCAATTTTTTGCAATTAAAATGATTTTGTTCACATGACACCCAACTGGGTCTCAGCTGCTGGACACCACTTGCATGGGAATGGGGAAACACAACAACAACAACAAAAACAACCGGAACAACAACAGGAACTGGAATGGTTGGACGTTGGGTATTATTTTAATGAACCCCTTTCAGCGGTTGTCAAGGCATCAACTATATATTGTGCATGGAGTTCCCAAAGATAGAGGCATAATGAAGTTATTGCAGACCATTGATCGTAGCCGTAGAAATAAAATTAAGTTACCCAAAATTTATTTGTATGTTTCAGATTTTTATGATTAGAATTTTATTTTCCACCTATAAAATGTTTGCCTTCTAAAGGAAAATTTAATTTATTGAAATCTATATATATTTTTTACAGTTGTAGTATTGCTTAATTTTTAGATGATTCCGTATTAAAAACAAATTGTCTTTAAGATAAATAATCGTCGAAATAGACACACGTGGCCACATAAATATTTCATTATTATAAAAATATTTGTCGAAGTTTCATTATCTTAAAAATATTTGTCGAAGTCCTAATTACGTATACCAACTAAGAACCAAGCTAGTCCAAGCTTTTTTAAAAGTCTTGCTTCAGGGAAAAATATTTCCCACAAATTAACTTTAATTTGAGTTCAGTGACAAATCAAATTGCACGGTACTCTCTTATCCGGCTTTTATGACAAACGGCAGGAATAACAACAGCAATTACAAGAAAAACAAATAGGGAAAGCATACTGCATGCTGAGCTAACTCCATTGCGAGGACATTCAGCAGGATTGCAAATGTTACAAGGGGCTTTATCGTTGGTTATTTGGCCGTAGGCTAAGTGACATTAAATTACACAAGGTCTACAGCAAAGCTAAAAAAGAGTGAGAGATGGGTAGGGGTGGTAGAGACTGGCAAACAATCAACGCACCGAGCGCAGTGCTGCGATTTGGAAAATGTTGCGCAATAGTCACGGACAAAGCATTTTACAACAGCTTGCACGGTGTATCCTGTGCACGTCCTGGCAACGGCAGCATAACTCGTTGCTCAACATTATTGACTTCCTGTTTTACCCACAGCCGCGTAATGCCGCAGCCTATGCAAACCCGCTGGCCTCGTAATTTGTAGGTACACTCAATGCGACAGCAAACAATGACGCGCATCAAATAACATTTGCAGCGAGGACTCCCGGTTCACGATCCTTTACGCCCAACTGCCAACAGCCGAGTGCATTTTTATTGTCATTCAATTGGATTCGAATTTACGACAGCACAGGCAGGCGGCAGTCCGTGTGACAATTGACGCCTCGCAAACAGGAAATGCCTCTGTTCCTTTCTTTTTCTGCTGCCTCCTGGCTCCTAGCTCCTGGCTGTGGCGTTGATCGCCATTGAAATTCGAGCTGTGCTCGCATTTAATTAGCCAGCGACTTGATCTTCACCTTGCTATCCTTAGCCTAAATTTTTTCAAATTCGATTGATGTTAATTGCAATTGTGCACTAGGCCCGGCAAGTGTATGTGTGAACGGCTGTGTTTGTGTGTGTGTGTGTGTCAGTGTGTGTGTGTATGTGTGTGTTTTTGCTGTTGACAAATGCGCATTGTGTAATTTGAGTTCAGTGTTTGTGCATTGTTTGTGTTATTGCATTAATTTACGACAATATGGTATGTAATGAGCCGGAATTTGATTACTACATTGTACTCTAGTCTACGTGGCCTGAGTGCCTCTTTGTGTTTAGAGTTGTAATTGTGCGAGCATGTTAAATAGCTTAGACTCATATTGCGCATTCAAAAGGAGTCGAATAACTTATCATTTGAGAGCAGATTATATGCAATATAGTAGCCTTTTGGGCGCAAACTCGCTGTAGAGAAATAATACAATATAAGCTAAATATTTGATTTTATAATTTCCTTAAGGATATACGCAGTCGCTTATTTAAATTATTACAATAATTTATACAATATGTGTCCTTTTTTCGCACATTCGCGTTCATTTTTGCACGTCCTTGGAGGCTTACAAACGAGCTTCCTAGTGATGCCTTTGAAATGATGTCTTTGAAATTGCAAAAGAAATCGCAATAAAAATACAACAAACAAAACGAACTCAAAAAAAATGTTAAAAATTTGTTTAAACATAAATATGTATGTTAATCTTAAATGTAGAATCAATCTATAGGTCCAACCACGACCAAAATGCCATCATTCATATGGGAGTATGAAAAATAAAAGCTTTGGATCCGAGAACATGACTTGTCAAAATTTTCGTACATTTGCATGATTTTTGACCCTCCAGAATCAGAGTAAATATTGTTTTTTATACTAATTAGGTTAAGCACAATTATAAAAAATATAAATTTGCAATTTTGAATTTTAAACAATTTTTTTCGGAAAAAAGTAAAAAAAAAAAATGCAAATATTATTTTTCAGTAATGCATCAATTTGAAATGTTAAAACGCAAGAGAATTATTAAGTAACAATTTAATTAAAGAATCGGCAAAAAAACGAAAGCTACCGCCAAAATAATGAAAATTGTTCGTAACTATTCTATTGTAATAAGCTTACACGCATTCAGTACAAGCATCTTGCTATATAAAATCAATAGTGTAGTTGCATCAAACAGGAAAAACAAGCCATAAGGTTGAAATAAACGGCCGCTCGAGCCATAAAAGATGGACAGACAACAAATGCAAGTTGATTAATGCACCTCAAACACAGCAACAAAACAACAATAAAAAACGAAATGAACAAGCCACAACGAAGCGCTGATGAGTCTATTACAGACAATAACAACAAAAGCAGCAGCAACTGACGCAATTGCATAGCATACATACACACACACAAACACACACACATATGTAGCACCCCTCCGAGCAACCCTGATCAACCGAAAAAGGCACGCGCTCTACGCACTAAAATAAAGTCCATAAATGAAGCGCCAACCGCAATGGCTAAAAAATAAACCACATAAAGAGGCCCTCATAAAAGGAAACACTGCTAAAAATTGGCAACATTATCAGGCTGACCAACGCACACACACACACACACACAATGACAAGGATAATGTGTGAGCGGACGGACGCGAGTTGCGAAATAAAAATAAATGTGCTAAATGGATAATAAAATACAAAGAGAGACAGTCATAATGGCCACTCAGACACTCGAAAACCGGGCAAATAAAATTGCACACAAAAAAATTACAAGCACTGCGTCTTTTTTAAGCGTAATTTAACTGGTGTGGCCATTGTACTTAATTGAACTGTCAGCCAAAATAGATAAACATAACAGTCTACTCCGACACGGCCAAACAGACAATGGACGTTTACTATTTTTTTATTACAGCGACATTTTGGCAAGTTCAGCCAGTTGGCAGAGAATCTCGAGGTACATTACACTAACTCTGGACGGGTCAATGTTGTTGATGTCTGGCCACATCGTTGTATAAAATATATATATTTGTATATAGCTACAATCACAGCCAAGCAGAACAATTACCAACTTTGCGCAAAGCTGCTGCACTTCATCCTCAAAAAGGGTGCAATTAAAATAAGTACCTCGTCATTTGGCTGCCATCGTTTTTGGTTGGGAGATTTGAATTTGTATGTATACCATATATGTATGTATGTATCTATATACCCTATATACCCGAAAAAGTTACAGAAAGTTCTTACACAGGCACACAGCTATTTGGATATAAGTATGTATGTGTATGTGGTATATAAGCACATTGTGTTCGCAAGCTAATTAAGAAATTACTGCAGGCAAAACAGGACCCACATAGCCTCTCCCGACCCCGACCCCGACCAAGCCGCATTGCCGCCACCGCCATTAGCGAAAAGCCATTTAATATAAGTATGTATGCAAAAGAAAAATGATATTAACAAAAAAAGCAAGGCCACCCCGAAACGATTAAGGAGAAGCCGACAAATCAATGAGCTGCATCAGAAAAAAAAAACAATAAATTAATACACAGAAATTTAGATAAAAACATTGCCTTAAGTAAAATATAATTATATGATAAGAGAGTAAAAAATTAACAATTATGTGAACTCTATATTTAATAAAAACTAATTTGACAAAATCTGATTTGAACATTTTTATTACTTGAATAAATTATTTATATTACTATAACATAATTTTTTTTTGATTTGGGTTATTTTGCAAGCGTATTCTTCTCAAAGCCACTATTTAAACTCATATGCTGTTCCAAAAGCATATCGCGCTACAAAAAAAGAGCTCACATAATCCAGCCAGCAGACACACGCCGACTCCCACTCAGACAATTTACTTTACATATGAGCAAATGAATTCCAAGCCAGCCAAAATAACATACAAAAAAACCAAAACTGAAATTATGAAAAGCAGTCAAAAAGCAAGCATTCAAAGTGCCCCCAACTCAACCAGGCAGTGTGGGCAATTTGCATAATTTCTCTACAATTTTCAGCCATTTTATAAAATGAATTGAAATGTTTGCTCTTTTTTTGGGCGCGCATTTCCTTCGACAAACAAAAAGCAAAAAAAAAACGAAATAAAAGTTAAAAAAGGGAAAATAAGAAAAGCCATCAAATCCATTCATGCGCTTAAATAAAATGCTCAAGCACTTGACTGCATCCATAGAAAAAATCTGTTGGGCACAGTCGAAAAAACGAAATAAAATTGAAATATGCGCATCAAGTATCTTAGGTAAGAGAAATCCACATAAAAGGCAGTCTAATTTGTTCAGATGGCTTTTATATATGTATATCAAATACCAAATAGAGAAAGTACCCTTTATGTGCATAATGAATAAGCTAAAGCTATTGTTGGCTTATTTGGTTTTGGCAAATAAATTAATTTTGGCTGGAAAATCTACAGCTTAAGTAGTTTAATGGCTTACAATTGAAATTCTTATGAGCTGATTTAAATAGATTGCAATGCATAAGATCTTTAACAATCAAAAGTTTTCGGTTGTTTAAATGAATAAATCATAAATGCAATTCAACAAAACCGATTTCCCGATAGTTCTGTAAAATCCAAACGCCTTAAATAATTATAATTGGTCAAAATACAATGTGCAGCGAGATGCAATTCATTTGAAATAAAAAACAAATTCGCACTCATACAAATATTCTAAAAATGTCCATCTCCACACACTTGCCACAGCTGCATGCACATATACAAGTGGCGTTTGAATCTTTCTGGTTATACAAAACTAGCAATCGTTTGTTGCGCATAACCGAAAGCATTTTATGCATTTTTATTGCCATTTATTCGCAGCGCGCAATTTGCAATTTATTTTTGCAATTTAACACGCCGCGCAACGAACGCCAAGGGAATTGGGGGCGGGTGCATAGGCAAAGGACAAACAAATTGAAACAACAACAATATTCAACGCGTTCGGTGCGAGTTAACAACAACACAAGTGCACAATAAATGGTAACTTAAAACGCCCAACAACAACGGCAGCATCAACAACAGCAACCACTGCATCAATTGTTACAAACATACCACGCCACCACGCAATTATATGCAAATACACATATTTGCGTTGGCAATTAAACGTAAATAAATGTTTTAGGCATTTGTGCTGCCTTTTACCACAGCAGCAGAGCACATTAAAAAATTATGAAAGCAACAATTAAAACAAAGAAATATTATTATTGTCAGTATTAAGCCAGTACATTTTCTGCAAATGTATGTCAAAAGAAGGATAGCCGACCCGATAAACTATATATATATGTATATATTCTTGGCTATCCGCGAAAGACTATGAGAGCTAAGTACTTTAAATTTTGTTTTTACAGATCAAATGAAGATCAAATGAAGATTATTTGCAAAGTTTCGGTAGCACAACCATATTTGCTTAATATATCTCGTATATTATATCACGTTAATAAACATATACTTTAAAATACTTACCATATTCTAAAACTTTATGTACAATAAAAGAACACTTGTTTTGTCAATTATATTACTTTTGTATTTTTTATTCATAATTATTCCCTTTTTTATATATATGCATATTTTTGTGTATTTTAATTATTTTTCTTTTCTTACACTAAATTTAGGTTGCGTTGTGTTTAGTACATTGAAGTAATAATTTAACTAGTTGATATAGTACATACTTATACAGCGTACATTGCGATATTATTATTATTATTATTATAAATTTACTTTATAATAGCCTGCTTATGGAAACCCAGGGATAATAATTTCATATAACTAGCATACGTAACTATGTGGGATTAACCTACATTTGACCAGCAATCGAAAGTTAAAGCAAAATAAATCCGCATTAGCTGAAGTTAGCTGCGAACACATATTATATATTTATATATTTACAGTATAAATTGGAAACAAATAAAGCGATAAACGGAAGCGATAAATTTACAAGATACGGCTTAAAAATGATTGAGCAAGAGGCATTTACAATGAGAGAGCAGTGAGAGGAGTTTTAGGGCTTAGCTTTATGAGTTGAGAGCTGGAAGTATCCGCAATCCATACCTTGATTAAGGTAAGCGAGCACCCACACATGTATATACAAAAGCTTTAGGAACAAACTATTCAAAACTTTACAGCTTTTTATCGATTATGTTTAAGAGGCGCGGCGAGCCGTCCTCAATTTTTGGCCTTTGTGGTTAGCATTGAAACCAATTGATGTGCACTTAGCCGCTGATCCTTTTTGGCAAACTTTTCAATAGAAATTTACGGTGCAATTGGGAGTGGGCGGCGTGGTTGGAGCGAACACGGACATGGGCAGCTGCTTAGTTGGAGTGTGCCTTGTGGATTATCGATTTATCCCCAACAGCTGCTGGCACGGACGAGCCCTGATTCGCACCTTGGTTGCGTTCCAGACAATTGTTGTTCTTTGTGCGCAGCTCAAATGGACTGGATGGCAGCGGGAGCGCAGTGGTTGGCGTAGTGCTGTTGCATTGATATGCGTTCTGGTGCTGCTCGACGTCGAGCTCCTCGTCGGCCTCGACATCGATGGCAGCATCGTCCTCGTCTGTGCACGGCACGTGCTCCTGCTCGCCATCGGAGTCCGCTTCGACGGAGCAGCGTCTCAGCTGCAGGGCAGGTATTCGCGGCGGCATTGCCGGCATCGCCGTTGGCGGCGGCGGCTTCAGCAGCGTCATGGGCGCCGCCAGGCAGCCCACGTTCTATACCAGCGACGACAGCGGCGGCCGCGGTGGGCTGGTGTTGCGGGCTGCGGCCGCAGCATAATACTGCATGGGATGATGATGCGGTGGTGGTGGTGGCACGAACCCGGCCGTGGTGCCATCATGATAGAGCACGGGCACGCGCACCAAACGCTGCGCCGCATGTGCCATGTTGGCCATGTTGGCGGCTTCCAGTTCGGCGGCCAACTGGCGCTTCCATTTATTGCGGCGATTCTGAAACCAGATCTTCACCTGCGTCTCGGTCAGCCGCAGCGACGCAGCCAGGCCGGCGCGCTCCGACGAGCTGAGGTACCGCTTCAGATCGAAAGTCGACTCCAGCTGGAACACCTGGGCGCGCGAGAAGACCGTGCGCGTTTTCTTTTTACGCTTGGAGTTGTTGCTGTCCCCGTGCGGCGAGGAACTGTCGGATGGGCCATCGGTGCCGTCGTCTTCCTCGATGATTTCCTCGCCCTCATCATCCGACTCGTTTGAACTGGTGGGCAGCACGTAACCCCCGCTGGCATGAGAGCCCGTCAGATGATGTCCATGATGGGAGAGCCCGCCGGCGCTGCTTGTGGGCGTGCTGGGCTGATGTGGATGCTGTAGATGCTGCTGGGCGGCATGTGGATGCTGTTGCTGCTGTTGGTAGAGCGGGTGATGTGAGCTGTGGTGCGATCCAGCCACACCGGGTGGTGGTGATTTGCTGGCGTGGCCATTGCCTGAGTTGTTGTTGTTGTTGATGGCATTCGCAGTGTTGTTGCTGTCCATGTTATTGTTGCTGTTGTTGTTGTTGTTGCCGCTGCTGGGGCTGAGGGATGTGGGCGATGGTGGATTTTCCGTGGTGTTTGTGGAGGAACTGTCTGCAAAGAGAGAGAGATAGAGAGAGAGCGCATGAGTGGAAAGGCAAGAATGGGAGAGAGAGAAAGAAAGAGAGAGAGCGTAAGCAGAGCAGTTTTAGTGAGATTTTAGTGCCTGCGTATGTGTTAGCGTATGTGTGCGTGGGAGGTGGTCGGCTCTAAGGGTTGTTCAAGATGTTATTGTAGCCATGTATGTGCTGCTGCACAGATTTAAGCTGCGACACTTAACCTCACACTTGCCTTCGTCTTGTCTCTTCCTTTTATTATTTATTTTGTTTGTTTTGGCTTCCACAAACAACTTAGAGCGCAGACGCGTGGAGCAATTGCCCTGCACCACCATCCCCAGGTCCACCCGGAAAACTACATGATTTTTTTCTATGTGTGTGCGTGCGTTAAATTACCATTTAAAATGGCTGTCAGTCAGGGCGATTCCACTTTTATTGAGCTTTTAGTTTGGATCCTATTTGCCAAGTTTGAATTGCCGTAATTTAGTTCATATGAACGTTACATGCAGCACATTAACATGGAGCTCATGCTCTCCACTTACCAGCACCTGGTCGCTTTAAGCTTTGGTGTGGGCCTATGTGCCGAATCGACTAAATTCCAGAAGCCTCACATGGCGCAAAACTTAAGGCCAATTTACATGAGCAAATGCAATTGCAATTAGAAGTCTAATGCCAGAGGCGCAATCAAACGGGCTTTAACCAGCGAGGTGGCTGCCATTGCTGGAGCCTCGCACTTAATACTCTGCAGAGGTGAACATGGAAAACGCTTTATACGTTACCCGCAGCCGTAACTCGATACTCGATTACAAATTGCAATTAATTGAAAATGGCGATTACTGCAGTCGTGTTTCTGAATAGCTAACGATACATGTGTATCCGACTGCCCACGCCCTCCCCTCCCCCTCCCAGTACTTGGGGCACTATTCAAGCCCTTTTGTATGCGTTGCCTGCTTCAGGGCGCACTTTCGCACGTTGCACAAATTCTTGCGGGCATTAGGCAAGTTTGCCGCCAACAACTATGCAAATTAATTGAAATGCTTTCAAGAATGTCTATCATCGGCACATTTTTTCGCCAAAGAATTTCAGCTATTCGCATTTATTTCCTCAGACCTAGGTCGAAATGGCACTAAGCTGCAAATGCACGCAGTAAAAGCAATTAAGAGGCCAGACATAAAACAAATAACTGTTTTAAGTATTCGAGAATCAACTTACCATGCGTTGGACTATGGAAGGGCATTCGCTGTGGTGCCCATGGCCAGCCAGGTGGGCATAAAGCTGCATAGCGTCCGGCCAGTGCGCCCCACTGTGAGATGAAACCCAATCTGCAAAAAACAGTAAGCGAAGAGCAACGTTTAGTAAATTGCCATAAATTATGCAGCTTTTATAATTGCTGAAATTTCAGCTGTTAGAGACTAACGACCATAAGCCATTAACATGAACATTTCATATATATTCTGTATACATATATATATGTTTATATGTGTATCTATATTTAGTGAAATGCCGACGGGCAAAAGTAGCAACAAGAATCAAAGATACGAAAAAATCTGAGAGTAAACGACCCTAAACTGCTAAGCAACCCCACACCAGACTGCGGCCATAACTGACAACAGCTGCTGCGAATATTCTCTTCCCCAGAAAGCACACACACTCAAATTTAATAAATGTATATAATATATAAATGTGTGTATGTATATAAATGCCGGCGTCCATGTAACCTTGTTAAGTTGCTTGCTTAAAAGCATCTTTATAAACACATTTATTTATTTATGTTAGACGCGGCAAAGTTTGCAAGACGAAACACTTTTTGGCGTTTACGTTATAATGTGTACCATATATATGTAACTGTGTGTGTGTGTGTGTATGTGTGTCTGGGGTAGGTTTGGGGATGCTGGCGTGGGCTTTATTGTGCTAAATCAAAGTTTTCAAGTCAAATCATTCAGGCAGAAGCTAATGCGAGAGGTAATTGGAAGAAAGCTGCTTTTATTTTGCGAGGGTAAAACACAGTATGGGGAATACTGGAGATGAGATTGGAGGAGTTATTGTTTGGTTGTTGCACTTAAGAGCTTTTGGTAGCCACCGCAAGCATCAAGCCGCACTCGAACCGTCCGGCTGGGCAATTTGATTGATTTATTGACGTGTTTAAAAGTCTCTCCGGTGTTCTTTAGCTTCCCACGCACTCAACGAACTTTGCTGTTTAACAATGCGCCCGGGACAAGCCGCAGCCACAGCCGTACTGAGAGCCAGTGCATTCCCACCAGTCTAAAATGGTAATGGCGGCCACACCAAACCCATCTACAGCCCCCTTTGGTTGTTGTTGCTGACTTTGCTTTTTGTTTTCTGCACTGTTTTGTATACTTGTTAAACCCTTTGACCGTTTTGCAAGTGACCCGTGCACAAGCAGCAGACTGTGATTTCTTTTCGACCCGAAGCACCCTCCGAAAAGCCGCCCAGCCACCCCCAGACAGACAATGAGCTGGCCAAGTTGTGTGTGACATTAACATTTAGTTGACCTCTTTCACAGCGGCCAAGGTGCAGGTGTGGAAATCAATAGTAGTCAAGCTCAATATCTCTTTCTGCTCTCCTCTCCTCCGCTCTTCGCCTTTCTCTCTCTCTCTCTCTCTCTCTTTCCTTCTCTCTCTTCTTCTTTCAAGTAATGTTTTCTCAATTAAATTTACCTTTTGCCTGCGCCCGCTGCTAAATTATGAACCACTCCCTCTGCTAGCAACGCTTCAAAGGCTTCCCCTTGCTAACTGGCTACTTGGCTGCTTGACAAAGCTGGCGGCTCAAATCACTTCTAATGGGCTTCATGTTTACAACGTCAATTGAGAGAAAGCCGCTTTTGCTTTCGGCCAAAAGATGACGCCCCAGCGACTCCTCAAATTACAGCCAAGCAGCCAAATCAAAATAGACAAAAAAAAAATAGACGAGAAAAAAATTACCTCAATTACTGCGCTAATTTTCGTCGTTGAAAGCTGTCAACGGAAGCGGCCCCAATGAATTGCAAACAGCTTGTAGCTATTTGCTATACTAATTATCCAAATCAAAGGCTCTGCCCGAGTCCAAGGCATTTGTTTTCCGCCCAGCAATGAAATAAATACAACATTCCATTGCCCGCGGCGGCCGCAGTCCGTGCGGACTCCGTCTACATTTTCATTGGTGTCACTTTGTGGCGGAAGTGGATGACCATGTTTAAAATTCAGCGAAGTGGGCGGGCCGCCCCTGAAGCTGTCAGAAGTCAACGTAATGCGACCCAAACGCCCGCCTGGGCTGTTTAGCTCCCATCCCCCCGTCCCACTCCTGCTCACAAAATGTCCAAGTTGATGCACGGCTGTTATTTCTCGTTTAATGAATTGTTTGCGGTTCATGTTTGGGCTTCTTCCACGCCACTGTCATAATTCTTCTTGGGGTCTTTGGTGCTAAGAAAAAACTGCGCTGTGCAATCGAGTTGTTCAACATGGCATTTTACATAGGTCCTATGCTCCGTTTGGGTTCTCCACTAGTGGATAGAGTATATTTGGGTCTAAAAGAGCTTTGATGTTTTGCATGGCTAGACAATGATAGGATGTCCAGATTCAATGTGATATAAGGGTTCAAGGGTATAAGAAATTTATCCTGCTTAAAAAATATCATTTTACTAAAATAAAATACAACATTTATTTTATTATTATTATAATTATTTTGACGAAAATACACTTTTTGCTGTAGAATGAAAAACACATATGGAATGTTTTACGTTTTCTTACAGAATTTAGAAACTTTGCTGACAAATCTTAAAGCACAGGTTTTTCAAATACGTATAAATAATAGCTAAATTAGAAGAACCAATAAGGGACTTTTTCTGAGAGCCAAAAAACTAACTATGTATTAAGAACTTTTTTATTTTTCCTAATTAAAAATATGTACATTTTCGATCTGCCTTTTCCACACTAGTATATTAGTATACACATTATATCTTAAAGAGTTTGTAAATGCTGCTGAAGGCAACACTTGAATTATTTTATGAGCTTAACTCCTTCAAGTACCCGCAGATCTGAGCAATTTAATGATCAATGCTTGGAATATTGAACCCAACAGCTGCCACACGGAAGCCACTTAAGTGAGACCCAACACAAATCATGTGACATGCAAAGCGAGAATTCTCGCACAAATTCCAAGCGAATTACCAAAATTAATTTAAATAAATAAATGTAATGGTAACAATGGGTTCGGTTTAGAACGAAATTGCCGGCAGGCCTAAACCGCTTAGGACTCGTTCATGTATAAAAGATTTGCACACACTAATTGGCAGCATGGAGGCCCGAAATCGTCAAATATGCGTTGCCCAACCATGTAATATTTGGTATATGTGACATTTTGAACGGGTATCGAAAGGTGCGGGCATTGAGCACACTCGACACGACCGCAAAGTAGCCAAAATATTGAACAGCAGCTCACAGTTGACTTAACAGGCCAGGGGCAGGAGCAGCAGCAGCAGCCAACCAGGTCGGCTTGCTTTTGTCATTAAACGGGATTAGCATGAAAATATTGGTATATATGAGTATAATAATATTCGGTGGCATGGAGCGGCTTAGGCTAAGTCGGCCACTTGAAAAATGGTGACATTTGTGATGCGCGCAAAATTAGTTTTTTGGTTGCGCCACAGGAAGTCGCACAAATGACACGCGCCGGGGAACCCCCAAGCAAAGCCAGAGTCAAGCCTCAAATCTAGATATGAAATCAGTGCATGATGTTTTCATTAAATGAAAACAAAGTGCAGACAACATTATCTAGATATAAATGTCACAAATCGAGGACCATTTCACCACTAAATAGCGCAGTAAGTTAATCCCTTTGTGATAGATAAGATTTGTTAGAATCGGGCGCATTGCATTGGGACTTGAATTGGATTGTAATTACTGCAGTATATAATTATATTGTCAGTGCGCCCGTTAGCGTTATCCTTGCACATAAAAGGACGGCACAATAGACACAGACACAGACACAGACACAGGCATTTCCTGGACTTGGGCACCCCTTCCGCTGGCCAAGTTGCCCCTTTGTTGGGCGCACTCACAAGCATATCGGGTTACAGTTACAGCGCTTAACTGCGTTCTCTGCGCTGCGCTATAATTAAACCGCAGTTGAAGAGCCAGCCAGCAGAGAGACAGCAGCAGAAATTCAACAGTAGCTGGCCACTAATTAAAAAAACGTAATACCAATGTCAAAATACAGGAGCACATACATTTATGAGAAAGATGGCCCAGGTGAAAGTCAGTCAACATATTTACGTATGCGTATTTGCATTAAACGATCACTCAGCGTTTTGGGTGCGCTTGAATTAATCATTCGAGCAGGCGACTCTGAGTTCGATGATCAAGTGATAAGCCCGTCACATAGGCAGCCACACGTCAGCTGTAAGCGCCAAACAGCAGGAGTCAACACTTAGTCAAAGGACAAGGGCGAGGGCGAGGGCGATCCTCGCTCTTAATTGGGCTAACCAGCACGCGACCCTTGTGAGTGCGAGTGTGTCCCCCTTATCGCTGGATCGATCGGTGAGCGCATGCGTAAATGAAATGAAAATGATCATTATTAAAGAATCCACAGGAAAGCCAAAAAACAAAAATAAAATAATAAGGGAGAGAAGAGAGAACAGTCCGCTTTGCATGTGTCGGACAGTCCAGCTCATAAAATAAAAGTGTAACATTTTTTTAATTCAACACATGCCTTAATCGAGCAATTCGAAACTCGATCTCTCGACTCATGTCTTTTTTCTTTTTTAGCACATTTAAATGCCGGCTAAGTGGGCTTACCAGGACCTCGTATTCAGTTTTTGAACTGCACTTCTGCAGTGCATATACCATACATATGTACGTATATATTTATGACAGTCCATTTACATACACATACATTGAAATACAGGTCAGTCCGTTTAGTGAGGGTTCATTCATTTATTCATTCAATAAAGGTTGTATTCCTACATTTTTGCCTGCCGCAATATTGTCAGATATTTATGAAAGTGCATTGAATTACATTTGCAAATGTTGCGAAATTTGATATGTTTGGTAAATTGCAAGGCCGAATTAAAGAAATCGATAGCAATTTGTACGCATATTGAATACTTGACCGGTGGTCATTTGAAGAATTTGGCTACAATTATTTTGCGAATTGATACGAAAACTCAAGCAATTGATTTAAATTGTAAAATGTATTCGTTGTCTACTTTATATATAATTCAAGTCAATAGAGCTTGTCCCAGTATAAACCAGATTAATAAGGCCTAAACACTGTAGGTATGATTATAATTGTTCATGATCAAGAGTATATTTAAAAAAAAAACATTCTGGCATATACAGAAGCTGAAACACAAATATCAAATTCAACTTTCTTGCATTACAAAAAAACTCTGAATGTTATTTTCTTTCCAAGGACGCAAAACGGATTATCTTTAAATTTTCAACCGAATCCTAAGTCGAACCAGCAGAATCCAAGCCACCGTTTAAAACAAAATAAATGTGTTTTGGTTTATAAGCATTTTATATTTATATTCATTTTTATATTTTTCGCTTATACTGACAAAGAAGCGATGTGCAACAAAATTATTATCTGATGTTAATGCATGTAATACGCGCATAGGGTATTCCTCTGATATCACTGGGCATCGCCATTCAAATGCACCGAAGTTCTATATAGGTGTATTGCCTACTTGGGAATATATATTAAAACCTCAAATATCAAGTAAATTGAAATCACCATTTAATATGCAGTTGTACGCTGGGCACATCTCAACAGCACTTTAAGGTGTCCTATGACAGTTGCCTTTCAATCTTTCAACCTATCCATTAAAATTGTTATCTTGGCAATCAGCTAAAGGAACTCCAAGTAGTCCTTGCTGGACAATACTCGACGGGATTCGTGTATTTTTCCAGCGAACAGATTTGCGTCACCTACAAACAGCTCAAACCCAATACCATTGTCTTTCGTTTTACATTAAATACCTCAAGGATTACACAAAACTTGCTCAATATTTAAGAGCCTAAAAGAAACTAGACTAAATCAGGTGAAATTGAAGCCGCTTAGGCTCATTGAAAAATGAGGGAACGCTTGACTTTTTGGTTTCACGTTCGGCTGGAAAACAAAGAGCGAGTCTCTCGGATCTTAAGCCGGGTCTAAACAGCTCTACAAAGTGCAAGTAAGTAGTTTCCAAACAGCTCTTTGTTTGTGTGCAACAATATTAATGAAGGACTCACCTCGAGAGCATGGCCGCATCCTGTGGTCCGCCCGCACCGGCTCCGTGCTGTGGCAACTGCGGAATGGGCGTAATCAGCGCTGTGGCGCCGTTCTTTTTCGCCGGCTCGCTGCGACTCAGTATGCTGGAGATGGAGAAGCTGGTGAAGCCGTTGGAGCCAGTGGTGGCCTTGTTGCCATTGCTGCTCGCATTGCTATCGTTGCTGTTGGCTCCAACGGAGACCGCTGCTGCCACCGCGGCTGCTGCCGCCGAGGCACATGTGTTGTTGTGATTCACCGTCTTGCTGTTGTTGTTGTTCAGACTTTGGCCGAGATCCTCGCCGATGCTGCCATTCCGCTCCAGCTCCGGCGACTTAGGCGCCATGGCCGCCAGGGCGGGCGGTGAGCCCAGACGATCGCCAAGATGTGTCGGCGCCACGACATGCTGCAGCAGAGCGGGATGCGGTGCCGCATGAGCCGGATGCAAATGCCCAAAGCTATGCAGCGCATGATGCAGGGCCACGGGATGGCCGCTGAGCGAGGTGAGATGATGCTGTAGATGATGATGCAGCACCGCCGGTGGCACAGCGCCAGTGGGACTGTGATGATAGTGCGGAGCAACGACCGTTGACGTCGATGTAGGCGTGCCGGCGGCAGTGTTTGGCGTGGAGCGATGTGTGGGCGTCGCTGGTGGCGAGCTGCCATCAATGGAACGCGCCAACGGACTCTCGCGACCATTGCTCATGCCGGCGGCGCCCAACGGACTCGGCTCCGGACTGGACACCACACTTATATCAACTTCAGCCTCGGAGGAAGACATTTCTCACACGCAATTAGCACGAAAACTTTTTCTTTCACTTTAACTTGAAGTATTTACAATTGATTCACTGATTCAATGTTTCCCAATGTTTCGTAAGCGGGTTTCGCGTTTTGGCACTTGCCTCGCTGAGTTTAAGATGAACACTGAATGCAGCGATTGACAGGCATCTAGCAATTGGAATAAAGTACCTCAGGTGGCAACCGGGACGTCTGCACCGTTTGATCAACGATTCGCATTTAAATTCAAATGTTTGCTGTTAACAGGCGCAAAGTCCTCGACGCGGCCGCCAGTCTGCCCACCTTTCTCTCTCTTTCTATCTGTCTCTCTCTCTCTTTTTCTCACTGCGACTCGCTCTCCCTCACTCACTCGCTGGCCGTGTGTGTTTGTTGTGAAAGCGATCGTTTAGTAATTTTATTGCTTAAGTCTCTGGATTTTTAACCCCCGGTCGTATCGGAGAGCGTGTGCGTCGACTGCCTGCTGCGGCGCTCGACTAAAACTGAAGCATGAAATGCGCTAAACTGAACTGAACTCAACTCGGATGGTTGGTCGGCTGCTTGCCCACTGTCGGCAGTGAAATTCTTTTGGTCTTTACGCTAAATGGTTTTCCGCAAGTTTACAGTAGCTCACACACACACACGCACGCACACACACACCTAGAGGGTGAAGCAGAGATAGCTGTTGCTGATGGCAGGGTGGTTGTGTGCCTGTGTGTGTATTTTGTAGGGTTGAGTCTCTGCCTCTGCAATCTCTTTGCATCGTGCGCGCTCTTTCTGGCGGGGGTGGCTCGCTCAGCGCTGCTCAGCTCTTTGGCCTGGCCTGTTTCCATTTCCATTCCATTTGCAGCAGAATTTCGGTTCGTTTATTTCAACAATTGCTCTGCAACCGCATCAACAGACACTTTGCGTATGCTCTTTTTATTTATTTGTTTTTGTCGCAAACCGTAAATTGTGACAATAAAGACAAAATAACACAAATCTGAGCCTGAAACACTTGGCAATTGGAACATTTCTAAGTGGGAGCGCGCTTAGCCTTCTTGCACTTAAATGTGTGTGTGTGCGTGTGTGCGTGTGTGTATTTGTGTGTATTTATGTTGGCCTCCCAATGAAATGCCAATATAAAATCAATCAATTGGCACCCGGCAAGGGTCAAGTGCTGCTCTGTGTGCAGTGCAATGCTCCAAAGTGCGCAAAACATCTTAATTGATGGCAGTTGAAAGGTTCCTTTCGTGTAAAGTGAACTAGGAAAAGTTTAAATCCAACAGATTGGGACCCTATGTCAAGATAAACACAACAGTGTATTTAATTAAAAATGTAATTAATAGTAACGTACACATAATGTAAATTATGCGAGTTTTGAAAATTAAATAATAAATCAAAAGTGTACCGGACTCTTTTTAGAATTTATACACAACGAAAAGCCCTTCAGTACAGCTTACTTGAAACTTTAACTCTGGTTACAATTGTTTGTTCCTATTGAGCAATAAAGCCCTTAGATTAGTATATTTTTTATATTATATTATGATTCATCTAATGTAAATCGAGCAAGTTCAAATCTTTTCAGCTGCACAACTCAGCAAATTCAAATGCAAGCAATTATGTTCCATTCCCACTTGTTCCGCTTAGACGACCAACCCCCACACGCACAGAGGCAGCCATTTTTACAAAAGCTGAGCAAACTTTGCAGACGTCGAGAGCAAGCGGAGGCAAGAGCGTGGAAGAAAGAGGGAGAGAGAGAGAGAGAGTTAGCGAGCGAGCGAGCGGGAAAGCGAGAGAGCAAATTGAATTTTTAAATGCTTTCGACTGAGACGACCACGAGGCATTCAAAAAGTGTTGCAAGCAATTTGCACAAAACAAAAAAGCGTTATGCGTGGCAATTGCACAGAGCGAACTGCCAGAGAGAGAAAGCAACAGAAAGAGAGAGATAGGTCATAAAATAGAGAGAGAACAGAGCGCTACTCAATGCGGCAGCATGTGCGTGTTGAGAGTGGGCGTGGCGCTGGCTAACCAATGGGAGCCGTCCGTGGCTACCACTGACGCTCAGCTGATACCGCCGGCAAATAACCAAAAACATTTGCCACCGAGACGGCAACGGTGGCACAGAAAAATGCGTAGAAATTCATGCGCAATTACATTTATCCTGTTTAGAAGATTGCTATGTCAAAGTGCGTCTCAAAGTGATGTCAGCCACCGCAAACCTTGGCGCTGACTTCCCCTCTGCCCATTACCAAAACACACGCATACAGGGGTGTGGGGAGCTAGAGGTGGTGGTGGTCGGGCGGTAAATTGAGGGGTTTCCTGAGAGTTCCACCTGCCGGCATTGCAGCGTAACACATTTTTATGTAATTTCCCTCTGCGCTTTGCTTGTTTTTGATTCGTTTTCATGTTAGATTCCGCAATGAGAGCAGCCCATGGAGAACCAGCCCGAAACGATTTCAGAGAGTACAGCAGCAACGTTTAGTTCAAAAGGTGTTGACACTTAGGCGCTGCCCCACTTTAAATTTAACTGACTGCACAAATGAAAATCGCGTTACTTGTGACAGAGGTCGAGGGGGCGGTCAGAGGGCGGCATTTGGTGTTTTGTCAGTACCATTTTTGGGCGTACCCTAACCCCCAACCCAATACATATATATGTATATGTAAGTATGTATGGGTGCGTGTGTGTTTTTGAAATAATATCATTTTGATTTCGTTTTCGATTTGATTGTAATTTTGTTGGGGCTGCCATTATATATCCAAGCATTAATTAGGCAAATTGGCATTGGACAGCCAAAAAGGGTGCTAAACCGAAATTCAATGGATGCAACAACAACAAATGAATATCCAAGTTCCAAAAGATGAAATGATAATGGAAATGCTCTGTTTACACGGAGCATACAATCCAAAATAGCCGGAACAAAATTTAAACTTCGCCCCCTGCTGTTGGCATGCCCATTACCAAGCCCATTACGCTCAATCCCTGACCGCTGGCCAGCAGGCAAAGGCAAGCCACAAAAATTCCAAAAGCAAACGACCAAAGCTCTTTTACTTGGAACATTTAAAAGAAATAACAAACTGTTCAACTGTCGGACAAAACGATTCTACAACAAATTGCACTGCAATAAAACGGTGTGTATGTGTGTGTGTATGTCTGTGTATCTGTGTGGGCCTGAGCGAGGGAGATAGCGTTGGCTGTGTTAGAATGAGAGCGACGAGTGAAACCAAAGCCAAAGCCAAAAGCTGTGCAGACAAGCTTCACAACTTTTTAGTGTATCTGTGCTTGCTATATATATGTACATATATGTATATGGGTGTATGTATTCGTTGTGTGTGTGTGTGTGTGTGTGTGTGTGTGTGTGCAAGAGCAAACAAGAAAAACAACTCTTAATTGACGTACGAGCAAAGTGGGAGTTGCAATTTTCATTGACTCCACTTTAGCTGGCAGTTGGGCGCCTAAAAGTCGACCACAGCGCTGTGCAGAGAGCCGAGAGGCACTTTCGTTGCTTGTTAGCAGGGTGGGGGGTAATGCAGGGAACTGCATGGCTATGCTAGACTTTTCAGTAAGGTTCAGACAGTTTTGATCGGCCCCTCAAAAGCAACTCATTTGTATGCTTGCTTGTGAGCTTGTCTTCGTACATTGCACACACACGCACACCCACACGCACACCCACTAATTGTAGCATGCCTTCATATGCCCAAGGCTAGCCATGTTTGCTCGACTTAACTGCAATTATTTTGGCAATTGACGTTGCTCAATATGCACATACATACATACACATAGCATTGGGCACAATAACATAAATTCAAGAGTATTTCAGTCGGAAGCTCTTGCGGTTCCTGTTTGGCATGTCCAATCGGACGCTCCATTTGGTTATCGGACACATTAGGCAAATGGCTACGGCTTTTGTTTGCTATTAGCATTTGTATAATAGGCAAAAAGCATGCTAAACAATAAACTGCATGGCATGCCAATGGATTGGGTAAAAGCAAATGGAGTTGTAGCCCCTTCGTTGTTCGCTTGCGTCTGTTTTGGATATTAGGCGGCTAAATTTGTGACGCGTTTTCTGGGTTTGGCTTTTGTCTTCATTCAAATGCAAACAATGGCTCACTAAAATATGTAACCCTTCCCCCACCCGCCCACGCACACATCCACAAGAAAGCAGAGAGAGAGAAAAGCAAGGTATACAAATGTATATGTATATATATATGTATATAGCAGAGACGACCTGCGCGTCCCACTCGCTATGCTCATAAATAACGCTTTAGACTTTGATTTAAATAAATTGTATTACGAACGCTCATATTTTATCATTTCAACAGTTTCGCGTGGCCCGCGATTCGATTCGATTTTCTTGTGCGTTTTTCAAACGACTTTCTTTTTAAGGCCAGGACAACGACATCCTTCTTGATTGAGTGCCATTTTAGACGCATAAATTTTATGCCAAATAAATGTGGCAAGTCGTTAACTGCTTTTCGCTGACAGACGACTCAAAGTACACCTCTTTGACCCCGTTGTGTTGTCTGGTCTGAAGGCTGTTGCTGACGTCTATGTTTAAAAATAAATAAATAAATGCCGAGCGTGGTGTCCGTTTCAATGGACAGCTGGAGACTGAAAACTTAAAATATATTTACTCAAGTATACCAGCATATAAAAAAATGTTAAATTTTTTTTTAATTCGTTCATTGGCGGCGTTTATTATTATTTATTAGTATGACATTTATATTTAATATTGTATCTTCCTCAGTTTCAAAGACTATAGATCGAGCCGAAAGAAAGTGTGGTCACGCTCTTTTATGCTGTTTTTATTATTAGTAACCTTTTTTAACCTTTTTGCTATTTCAACGAATTTAATATTGGTTTTCACTCCTGAAGCTATCGTTAAATATTAAATTCAAGCAATACTATTTCGAAGTCTATGTTGAAATAAAACTGTTTAAGCTTTGTACTTATTTGCTTTCAAACAAATTTTGTTCACAATGTGAAACTATATAGGTTTGACAGACATTCGGCAAGCGTTTGAAATAAAACACAATGAAATCGAATAAAATTCAAACAATCAAGTGAAAAAACTGTGTACGATTTTATGTGAAAACAATTATTGTATGTTAGTTGCAATAGTATGGCCAAATTGACGGACAGACGGACGTATTGTCGGTCGCCTAAAGAGGCACAACAGTATAAAATTACCAATTTGTAAAAACCACAAAGTAGAAGTGGAGGAGGGGCAGAAACAACAGCGGGACAGAGGAGTCATAGACAGAAAATAAATCCGAATAAAGGAAAGCAAAGGCTGAGCAATTGGCTACTGATTATTAAACAAATTGCATTTTATTTGCTGAAAATCAAGTTTAATCAAAGTGAATTATAAATAAGTAATTTGTTTAAAAATAAAAAAAACGTCAAAGTAATTAAATAAATTTTCTATGATCAACATATAACAAAACGAACGAATAATTATTACGCATACGGCATGTGATCATATTTTATATATTTCATTTTATATAGGTTTTTTTTTGTGCATTAAATTTTTGATTTGAGCCAGGGCTGGTCCCAAGCTGAACCCTTCCCGCAGCCATTTCGCCCAGGTTGGTGCGCTCTTTTGTGTGCCTACTAATTTTGCAACTGAATGCGTCCTAGCAAAAGGATCGCAGGCTACTCATTGAAGGATCCACTTGAAAAACGATCGCGGATTAATGCGATTAACTTACAGTTGATTTCAGCATAAAGGGCGCAGGGAGAGTTGCGTTGAATGAAAACGAAAATAAGTAGGAAAAGTTTCAAATTCTGCTGGAAACGGATCCTTTGGCATATCAGAGGCGGCAGCACACACAAAGACAACCCTGCGAGAATCGTGCTAAAGTCCTTAATGCCGCTAGGATGCGTGTATTCGCACAGGCACAAAGACAACAAACAAACAGCCGACAGACAACAAACAGCAGCTAAGACTTAATTATTTTATAAGGCGGCCAGTGAGCGGCAACAACAACAGCACAGCGGGCGGGACATGGACCGCCCAGTGAGCGAGTCCTGCCGATTTGCGGTTACTGTTTACCATCGACGTGTATGGGAGTGAGAGTGTGAGAGAGACAGAGAGAGCGTCAGAGTGTATCTAAATTGCCTTGGCAGGCGCGTCGAGTCCCCGCTGAAGGAAATATCAATTTGTCGCCACATCATAAAAGGCAGCGCAATAAAATTAGCCCCCACTCCCTCTGCACAGTTGGGAAGCGAACGGGCGACGACGAACGTCTATATCTTTGTCAAATCCCACATTCAATTTGGCACTGCTTTGTGCGCAAAATCCCCAAAGGAATCATCTCATCCGGTTCGCAGCGCCACCACCTACAACGCACACCCGAAGAAATCCCAGCCAAGAATCACAATAACAAAGCGGGGCTCGCAAAAAAAAAAAAAATACAAAATAAAAGACAAAACAAAGAAAGACACATCGTAAATGGTAAATGCAATTCGCGTATTTTATGACGCGCCACGTTGATGGCGAAAGCAATGGGGCGGGAATGGCAACGGCAACGGCAATGGCGCAAAAGTGCTTCACCACACAGTTGGAGGAGGAGCTGGAGCACACTGAAAGAATGAAGCAGGCCCGATGATAGTGAATTTTTGTAATAGCTTGCCGCAATGCCAGCATAAGCTGGGCGATAACAAGAGACAAGCAAAATAATAAAATAAATAATGAAGAACAATTCAATTATTTTTGGGCGGGTGTTAAAAGCCGCACAATCGCAGGGAGAGAACTTGGCTAATGATGATACATTATGGCTGGATTTACGCTTCTAGGACCTTACTCTCCAGTCTCATTGTGTGTGAGTACATTGCTCCTGTCTATGGACATTCAAACATAGCATTTTCTCAGGTTTCAGTTAGAATATTGTTCGTCCCATTTCTTTAATGATGCATATGATATTATGGATAGCAAACAAATTAAAGATGGAAGATTTTATGGATGTGTGCACCGATTTAAAATAATAGTTGCCTTTGATAAACCCTTAGTGTAAATTTTTTAAATGAATTTGGACCAAAAATTACCATTCTTATGAAAATCGGTTGAGTTTTAGCAAAGTTACGACTGCGGAAAGTTGAGACCTATCCCAATATGGGAACACGAGGATTTATATTCGAAAATTTTTTACATGAATTTTGACCAAAAATTTTATTTTTAAACTGAAATATATAATTCATCTTGACACCGAACCATGAACAAAAAGACCATCCTCATCAAAATCGGTTGAGTTTTGGCAAAGTTATGACTGGGGAAAGTTGAGACCTATACTAATATGGGAACACTAGGGTATATATTCAAAAATTTTGACATGAATTTGAACCAAAAATTTTATTTTTAAACTGAAATGTGGAATTCATATAGACAACGAACCATAAACAAAAATACCATCCTTTTAAAAATCGGTTGAGTTTTGGCAAAGTTACGACTGGGGAAAGTTGAGACCTATCCTTGTATGGGAACACTAGGGTGTATATTCGAAGATTTTTTACATGAATTTGGACCAAAAATTTTATTTTTAAACTGAAATGTGGAATTCATATAGACAACGAACCATAAACAAAAAGACCATCCTTTTGAAAATCGGTTGAGTTTCGGCAAAGTTACGACTGGGGAAAGTTGAGAACTCTCCTTATATGGGAACACTGGGGTACAAATACAAAAATTTTGTACATGAATTTTGACCAAAAATTTTATTTTTAACCTGAAATGTAGAATTCATTTAGACACCGAACCATGAACAAAAAGACCATCCTTTTGAAAATCGGTTGAGTTTTGGCAAAGTTACGACTGGGGAAAGTTGTCGTTATATGGGAACAATAGGGTATATATTCGAAAATTTTGTACATGAATTTGGACCAAAAATTTTATTTTTAACCTGAATGGTAGAATTCTTCCAGACAACGAACCATAAACAAAAAGACCATGCTTATGAAAATCGGTTTATTATGCAAATCGGTAATTTATGCAAATAAACTTCAAAAGTGGTGAGAACCATAGTTCAAATATCCACTCTATAGCCCCTATCGCTAATATCAATAAAACCATAAAACCGTAAATCAAATACTACAATGAGCAATTAATTTTTTTTTAAGATTTTTAACTACATTAATACTCATTAAGTGTCGAGAGTTTGTGTGTATGTGTTAAATTCTGGGTTGAGGGTATCTCCTAGTCGGGAGTTCCCGACTAGAGTAATCTTACTTGTTTTTATTTAATTCATTCGTCATCTGTCTGATGAACGTGGGCGTTGCCAAAATACCTTAGCACTCTGTCACTTCGAAAACTGGCATAATAAATACCAATATAGAATTTGCATCGAATTTTTTGATTTATTTTATTTTTCTTTAACAAACAACCGTGTGTAAATGTTGAGTATGCTGTATCTTAGAAATAAGTTTCAGGCCAATTTTGAGCTCGTTCATCCGTCTGCGAACTGTATTGAAAGGCTACCGAATCAGTTTTCCAATTATCTGATGAATCTCAACTGGCAAAACAAACGCACACAGCTGGATATCGGAACGGGTCTTATCAAACTGAAACATGGCAATTTTTAATTGAGGCCTAACAACGCTGCCAAACAATGCAGCATGCGGCATGCGGCATGCGGAGCGGCGTATGTAAATGCAATTTAATTGTAATCCAATTTGTAGCCAGCACAACAAGCACAACAAGCAGCCAAGCGGCGGAGAGCGGGCAACGGTAGCGATGCCTTTGATTCCTACCTGGGGCGCAATAGATCGGCTTAAGATTAGTGAGCGTTTCAAGGAGTTGGAAAGAGCAAGACGGTGCTTACTTACCCTTCCTAAACGAAAAGTTATTATTCAAAACAAAAACAAAAAACTGACCGTTTCCCAAGTCTGAGGATGAGTCGCCTGGCGCCAGTTTAAGCCAAGATCACAATCAAATCTATGCAACTACCGAGCCAATAATTATGCGCTCCGATCGCGATAGAGCCGAAAGCCAGAGCAACCAGGCCAAGTGTGCAGTTAAAATTGTTCACTTAGCCAAATTGCAGAAACGGTAAATGCAGCAAATGCAAAAATACAAAATTCATATATATGTGAGCGCAGCGACCGCCCCTGACGGTAGCCGTGAGATTTTTATCAATCAGAGGCGGGCACGTTATAATCAGGCGTAAAATTTACAGCAAACAACGCGAAATCAAAGTGGTTGAAAGCCTTCCGTCACGTGCACGCACTCCTAATGTCAAGGATACGGAACGCATAACTGGCCTGGGCCTGGGTAAATAGTTTATGTCTGGTATTTATACACTTTATGGTTTCTGACGTGCCGTGATTTGTATGAAACTTGTTAAGCGCACCCCGGTCCCATTCCCCCTAATGCAAATTCAGCCCGTTCCATTAAAAGGTGCCCTGGCAGTGCCGGCAGCCGCCCGACATTGCTCTCATCAGCCCCTTTCATTCTGGTAATAAAGTTGCTCAAGTGTATTTCATTGGCATATGTTATCCTGGCACTGGGTGTGTTCTCATTTGTATGTGTGTGTGTTTGTGTGTGCATGTGTGTGTGTGTGGCTTTTGTTATCACATAGGATTAAGCATAATGAAGTGTTTTAATGCGTTTAGGCCGCACTCACAGAAATGAAAGCACAAAGCACATTGGTAGCTGAAGTTGTTACGAAAGTAGCACAATAAAAACCTTCAAGCTAAATGTAATTAAAGTGTAAACATGTTACCGTCAAGAATCCCCATAGATGAGAGTTAGCCAGCACTTGAAGGCCTCAAAGCAAATGAGAAACACCAGTACAAGTTGCAAAGTGTACCTACGGGTTTCTCTAAAAACAATCTAGATAAATGAATTCATTCACAAAGTGAAAGAGTGCATTCAGTAATACTCCAAGTTTGTAGATTTCGTAAAAAGTATTTCAAAAGCCATGTGTTTTAAAAACTTTGTGGTGCTTTGCACGATTTGTCGTCCGTAGAAATCAAATATATTTCAAATTTTACTGCTGTAACTGTATTGAAAACGATTAAAAATTTACCCAAGAAATTTATAGCAAAAAATATTTACTCATAAGCTTTTTTTGAATGTCTCAACTCTCATTTATTGTAATTACTTACCATTATAATTTTATTATTTTCTTGTACATTTATTTCAAAATATTTCTGGTAATTGGATTTTCGAAATCCTTTCCAATTTGTAAGTTTTCGAACTCCCATATGGAGACAACAGTAGCAGCTCCAGTGCTCAAACTTTGTCGCCACTTGCCACTTTCTTTCCCCCCCACTTTTATGCGTACAAATTTTGCACCTTATTTGGCTTCCGTGTTGGTTTTTAGTCAGCATATTTGGGCGCATTTGTTGGACTGTGGGCGTGGAGTGGAAAACCATTAAAGAAATTACATGCTGCTGGCTCCTGGCTCCCGTTGCGCGTGTCGAGGGCGGCACGGGGAGCTGAATGCAATCGCGTTGATGTTAAAAAAAAAAGCGACTACTATAGCGCTTAACTGTCGAGCTGGGCGTATAGGGGGCGTGGCACTGCGGCAGGCGATGGAGTGACGACGGTGTTGACGCTGTTTTGTGGGCATCAAAACATCAAAGTGATTGAATTGTTGCGATTGCTTTCAGAAACGGGTGCAATGTCTGAAAGCAATGTGAATTGAATTGAAATTAAATTAAAATTGCCAGCAGTTGAGTAGTAGTTGCACTGAGCACAAGAGCGTTTAAATAATAATATCCTTATATATAAAGCCGCTGGTTTTCTGGTTTTTATCAGCGATGGCGGTGCAAGCCATTTTTAATTGACATATACCCAGATACATATATATACATTTTATGGCAAACATACACAATAAAAGATACCAATACACACACATACACATTCACGCACACAGGCAGACACAGTCGCCTCAATCGACCGCAGACACTCTATATGCAATTGTTTGCCAGCGATTGCCATTAAAATTTAAATCAGAGCAATTATTATTAATGGTCGAAAGGGCTTTTTATAAATGTACGCAAATTGTTGCGCAAAGTGTGCAATGGCCAATGGCAACAATTACAACAAAAGCCATTCCGGCCAACAATGCTAACTGCCAAAGCAAGCATAAATCAATGGTAATAATTTTCACGCCATTTTAATGTTCAACAGCAGCAACAAAAATAACAGCTACAAAATAACAGCCGATTTTAAGAGAAACTGAATATATATATATATATATGTATGGGGCATGTTTGCCCTGTGCGATAGAATATGTATTGTAGTACATAAATGTGTATGTTGTAATATACAGTTGCAACGGGAATAAACCCTTTAAAAGCTAGCTACTCGGAATCTAAGTTTGCAGTAGGGTAAGAATATTGATGTAACCTGTCTCGAAATATGGGATCGAATTAAAACAATTTAATTAAAATGAGCTGGAGAAGCGTTTTTAGATAATTTACTCACACACACACACACACATTTATGTGGAAAACCACATACAAATTAATGTGATGCAATAATAGAAACGAAGCTTAACAGCGTATTACAATCAAATAAATTGCGATTAGTTAAAGTGCAATTTAACGGGATATTGTTGTTGTTGTTGTTGTAGGCCATTATGTTGGCTGATTCTCACGCAAAGGGAAAAAAGGACATTCATAATGTGATATTTTCAGCCAGATGTAAAAGATCTGCAAAGGATCGTTGCACAATTATTTTTTTAATTAGGTACGAATGTGCATCAAATTTCAGCACAAAGTGTTAAAAGAACAGCAAAAAACAGCAAAAACAACAAACCAGAGACACTTCTATGTCTTGGCCCGATACGTATCACATTAGCCAGATTTGCATCGGGATTACGCGTTGCGGCAGAAGTAGGTGCACTCTCACCTCTCACCGCTCGGCATCTCACAAATCTCTAAGGTACTGTGACAATTGTGACGAATCAAGAGCACGCGGTGCTCGAAATCTAGGCCAATCTCGGCACTCGAGCGTCAACAAAAGGTAAGCAGATTTGTGCTAATATGACGGCATCTGCTCGACAATGGGCACCAGGCAGCAGGCATCGGCAGTAGGCAGCGAGCGGAGCCTGAGACAGAGCGGCACCTGAGCTGCCCGAGCAGTGCGTGTGAACAAGGCGACAACGCCTCAATACAATCCCTAAGCCCTGCACGCGATCTCTATTCGCAAGATAAACAAAACACACACACACACACGCACAGAGATAGTTGTGGGAGCCTAAGCTTCAAGTGCTGTTTGCTTAAATTATGCAAATCTGTGCAAATCCAGCGGGCGGGCGGATCGAACCGAGCATTGTGAGAATGAATAGTTTGGCGTGCGCCGATCATCGAGCATCGCAGACAAAGCGACGTGCACTTTAATTGGTAAACGTAGCCCGGACTTAGCTACCGGCATTAGTGCAGGGCTCTGTATTTGGCATGTGGGCATGTATGGGAAATTCGCGGAAAACTGTAATGAAGTTTGATTGGTTACCCAAAACAACCAAAGCAACTCCCCAAGCCAGTGATGCACCGTGAAGGAATAAAGTGAACAGAATCCTTCACTTTTCCGGTCTAAATGGAGATTAGGGTGAAATTTTACCGCAAACAACCAAAAACTGGGTTCAATCAATGCCTCGCCGAATGCAGGCTGTAATAGATGCCAATGGTGAAACAACTAAATATTGGATGCAAAAAAATTGTGGTTTTTCTATGATTTTCGAGCTGGAAGCCTGTATGTAGACTTTTTTCCCGCTCATTTTTATGTTTTTTCCTAATAACTTTTACACCTTATATTTTTTTATACATTTTTTTCTGATATTATGATAACTTTAAGTCCTCTAAATGATGGCATACTCAGTTTTTTCATTTTCCTTGCGGTTTCCCGAAAACTCGGAAAAATTGGGGTGTATATTTTCTGTTTTTTTCTTTACTGTATATAGCCAAGTAAACAGCCTGAATGACTGAAAGTCCTTCTGTTTGGAGTTAGGTTACAGAAAGCAGCAACAAATTCGGCCAAATTCGGTTGCTGGTCTATCCCAATCGGTGCTTTGGCACCGAAACGAAACTTTAGGCCTGCGAACTGTGTCTGGGAGCTGAAACAGAAAAACAACTGTGAATGCGTAGGCGCAAGGACCACTGAAAATGTTTTGCCAACATTCTAGCATATGCAAAAATAGCGCCTTTTGGGCCGTTGCCATTGTTCCCATAGAGCGCGCAGATGTGTCGAGATCAGGAATGAATGCGGCCGTTGCAGTTTCCTTTGTTATTCTGCTGGTGGGCATTGTCACAACCACAAACCAAAGACGAGAAACCCAATTCTTCTACGCGCTGCGATTTTCTTTGTTGTTGGCCGTGTTCATGTGTGTGCCGAACGAAGCTAAGGCAGAGCCTTGGCCGCTTTTGGGTATTACTAGATTAGGAAACAAAACATCATCAGTGCGTAGACAAGAGTAAGCGTATATATGTGTGTATGTGCGGAGGCCACCGTTTTATAGCTCATTACCATTGTATGGGGTGCGGAGTGCGTGATAAATATTTTGCTACACTTTCCATTATATTTTGCACGAGAATAGGACTTTGTTTGTGTCTGCTGTTTGAAACAGTTATCTGCTTACGGATCTTGGCACTAAGACATGCGGCACGCACTTTCATCTCGATCAGAAAAATCTCATTGCCCATTTTTGCACCTATTTTAATTATACATACGTTTATCTGTGTGCAATTTGGTAAAACTTTTTGAATTCATAATTTGAATTTTGGCCCTATGTTTTTCGCCGTAATGCGGCGAATTTAGCGATAGCTCGATAAGTATTCTCGGTGCTGCCAACCGGTCAGAAAGCTTTTATCAGTTGCTTTGTTTTCGTATTGTCATTTCGCAGTTTGTTTTCTGCCGGTTCACTTTTATACGACGTTCGTCTTGGGTTAACGACTGGTAAACGGTTATTATTTAATAGATAACGCGTATTTTTTATATAAAAAAAATAACTAAATAAACTAAATCATGTCTTTTATTGGACGTACATTGCTGCGCAACGTAAGTATGTTGCTGGGTGCAGCCAAAATACAAAAACATGCCATTGCAATTACGTAATATGTAACATTTTAATTATGCATTCCAGGTGCCGCTGCTGGGCAAAGCTATTGCTGGTCAGAATAAACAAACAGCGCGTCTGCTGCATCAAAGTGAGCATGCGATTTGTTATTTTGCAACCAACAAACAAAATTAACTTCCTAATTTCTGGTTTCCTTCTGCAGCCGCGTCTTTGTGCGCCGTCCGTGTGCAGCAGCCGGCACCCGATTTTAAAGGCTTGGCGGTGGTCGGCAATGACTTCCAGGAAATCAAGCTCGAAGACTTCAGGGGCAAATATCTGGTGCTGTTTTTCTATCCACTCGACTTGTAAGAGAGTATCGTGCATTAGCCGCATCAGCTTCTTAACGCTTGTTTTCTTTTCGCAGCACTTTTGTTTGTCCAACGGAAATTGTTGCATTTAGCGAACGCATTAAAGAGTTCCAAGACATCAACACCGAAATTGTGGGCGTCTCTGTCGACTCGCACTTTAGCCATTTGACCTGGTGCAATGTGGACCGCAAGAATGGCGGCGTCGGCAAGCTCAACTATCCATTGCTCTCCGACATAACCAAGAAGATATCCGCCGATTATGACGTGCTGCTCGAGAGGGAGGGTATTTCGCTGCGCGGAACATTCATTATTGACCCGAAGGGTGTGCTGCGTCAGTACTCGGTCAACGATTTGCCCGTGGGCCGTTCAGTGGATGAGGTGTTGCGGCTGATCAAGGCGTTCCAGTTTGTCGAAGAGCACGGCGAGGTGTGTCCAGCTAATTGGAATCCAAAAACGAATCCAGCTACCATCAAGCCCGACGTGGACGAGTCCAAGCAGTACTTTAACAAGCATGGCTGATTCTACACAAGAAACACTCAACATTCATCACAAAAAAGACTTAAATAAAGCTCTAAACTAATTTTTGTCAATCTTTTAATGAAGCATAAAATATGAAGTACATTACATAGTTATTTCAGGTTACAAGTTTTAAGATTTAAGAAGGGTCAAAGGCTACTAGTAATTATGTGTGAAGCATGTATCAGTTAGATGGCGGCGGCGGCGGTGGCGGTTGCGACAAGCTGATTGAAGGCGGCGGCGGTGCACACGGCGGCGGAGGTGGTGGTGCATAGCCAGTACCCCAGCCTGGATACCCGCTTGCCCAGGGTGGCATGGGCGGTGCCCCAGTACCGGGCGGTGGTGGAATTAGCGGCGGCAATGTGCCCGGTATAGGCGGATTAATAGGCTCGGAAGCCGGTGGTGGCGGCTGCGGGGCGCTCATCCAGGGCATCAACGGTGGCGGCATGGGTGGTGGTGCCTGAGCCACGGGCGGTGCCGGCACATATGCCGACATGCCCATTCCGTGATCCATGCCCATGCCTGGATCCATACCCATTGTATGATCATGCGTTGGTGCTCCCCAGCCACCACTCATGTCCCGCTGATGATCGCGTGACGATGAATTGGGAGGCGACTGTATTGCTTGCATCTGTGAGGGCTTCTTATCGAAGATGCTGTAGCTCGCACGGTGTAGCTGCGGCGCAGTTGGCGTCTCAGGCTTAGTTGCTGTGGGCGGCGGGCCCTCGCCCAATTCCGCCATCAGGCTCATGTACTCCTCATCGATCTTGGCCTGGGAGTCCTCACAAGCCATGCCTGGTGCACCGGTACCCGGACGCTTATTACGACAATCCTTGGTTAAATGGCCAGTGCCGCCGCATGAGGTACACACAATGGTGTTGGTGATGATCGGCTTATCTGGACACTGCCAAGATTTGTGATCTGTAGAGCCGCATGTGCAGCGTTGTATGTCGTTCTCGCGCAATGTGCCGTTGAGCTGGGCCAATTCGCGCAGTTGCATGCGCCGCAGATCGTTGTGGCCCTCGGGAACCTCGATACCCTGTCGTATGACGTCCTTGATCTTGTCAACGGCCTTGCGCACAGCCTCTGGGTTGGGCGCTGTGATAAACGCGTGCAGCGGCTCATCTTCGCCGGGCAACGGTTGGCCATCCTTGCGCCCCACTTTGCCCTCCTTGACTGAGCCCTTACCGCGAATAATGATCTTAGCGCCTGTATCCTTCTCCATAGCTTTCAATGTGTTGCCGCGTGGCCCAATCAGCAGACCTACAAAATTGATGTCCGGATGCTGCTCCTGTGGAATCAAAACCTTGTCACTGACACGCGTCACTGGCGGCCTACAAGTGGAGGTAGAAGAAATTATTACATTAATATGAATGACTATAAAGAATACTGTGTTTTCCGCTTACTTGTAGTCAGCCGGCGGTTTAAATTCTGGATTGACAGCCTGCATCTTGACTATCAGTTGATGACGCTGCTCCTCAAGACGCTTGCGATAGCGAAATTCGCGCGTGTTCAGACGCTTGCCATCAGAACTGTAAATGGGCTCCGGCGAGGGCGATCTGAGAATGAGCAGAGCAAACAAAACATCGGTGCTTTTGAAATGGGCGTGTTCAGCAAGAGTAGTGCAATACAATTGGCTAAACTTAATAAACTTATTATAAGTACTACATTATCATATTTGGTATATTTTAAATGGATTATCGTATATCATTAAATCCTGTAATTTGCAAATCATCATAAATCAACATCATTAGCAAGATTTGATTAGAAAAATACGCTGGTGAATTGAGAAAAGAAGAATTTTGATTAATTCGTTTAGTTTCGATTTGATTTTTCGCACTCTTTTCTACACATATTTAAATAAAATATGCCTTTTGTTTGTGACTGGTCTGTTGTTGCTTGGAAGCACCCTTCTGTAAAAGTGGCTCATATTTCAGTAAAACGTGCATTTATTGGACGCTCACGGCTTTGAGGAAGAGAAGAAATTGACATTATTATAATGTAAAATCTGATTAGAGTATTGCCAGACGCTTACACTTCTCGGGGGGGTTGAATCTACAACACTGTCTGACACCAAAAGAAAACCCTTCAAAAGTTTTAATATTATTCATTAATTAAAACTAGCATTAGTTGAGAAACAATCAAAAAAACAAACAAAAAACTAAGAACATTGCCTAAAAAGCAGCGTACGATTAGTTTTCCTTTCCAAGCAGCCCCCCATTAACCGGGATGTTCAATTGCAATTATCCAAAACATTGGATAATGTTTTTAATGACCTTTGATCTGTTCAAACCTTAGTCCTTCACCCAGAAATTATTATAGTTATGTTTTTGAAATTGTAAAACATTCATAATTGCTCCCATCAACAGATCAATTAAATAAAAATATTAATTTTTTGTAAAATTATACAAGGGTTAACTGCTGCAACAAATATTCGCATTTTGCTCAACTGTTGATGGAACCATTATGGAATGTACAGGTATACATATATGTATACTTAAAACTAAAAAGTCGTTAAGATTCTCATGCTGCCATCGCAGGGCGTGCTGGTTGAAACCTGTACAAATAGCATCATTGGCGCTGTTGATCATGTTGTAATTCCACAACCCAAATTGGCATCCATATCCAGAATATTGCTGTGTTAGATCATGCTCGTTTTCAGCTTGGGGAAGATTATGAGAATGTGGTGTGAGAATAAACAGTTTCAAACCTTTCTTCCGGTGTCTGCGTGATGCCCAAATCGCCAGTTCGCAGCTTTCGGCTGATCTCCTCGATTTGGAATTGAACTGTAATTAGAAGTCGTTAGAGAAGAAGAAAGAAAATCGAGCGCAACCTCGACATTAGTAAATGTTAAATGCTAATTTTGTAGGAGAGAAAGGAGAAATTTATATATGTGGTATATCATTAAGTTGTGGGCTAGGGGAGACCGAAAACGATTATTTCTTTATGAGCCTGATAGACATTTGTGTATCCGTTTTACAGACGACAGCGCCGACGCGTGCCTAAGCTAACTGAAAATTTGTGAGCGTTACAATTAATTAGTTTATTGATCGATTTATTTGATTTGTTGAATGATTAGATTGGTTCATGTATTTATCTTTGGGCAATAAGATAAGGTTATTATCTAGCCGTTTGGAACTCGTGTCGTTTGTGTCACACGCCGGAATCCCTTCAAAAAGAGAACGAGAGATTATTATAGTTGGCTCAATGCAATTTTGTTGTGATTTTACGTTTGCTCGCTCGTCCGGCCGTCTGACATGGACTTCTAAATGTTGTAGATAACGGTAACGCTTACTGTGATCTCCCCGTGACTATTTGTGGCTGTGTTTGCTTTTCTCATTAGTTGTCATTAGTCTTATTGCTAGGCTTATCACTAACTTAGTTGCACACTAACTACATAATATACGAATCAAGCGACGTTACCTAAATATGCTTCCTGTTGTGCCGGATCCAGCGTTGAGGGCAAAATTGTCGGCATGCCCGGTATGAATGTCTTGTCCTTTTCGGTGCCACCCCAACGAGATTTGCGCTTCCTTTTTCGTTCCGCTGCGCTATCCACTAAAAACAGCAAAATAGAAAAGTCAGAATTATTTGTTTATTACAAGTTTTAGTGCAACGCATACTTGAGTTCTCCGAGAGTCCATTGCTCATGGAATCATTGCTATTCTGGCTGCTGAACAAAGATGCGAAGCTCTTGTTGCCACCCACATTGCTCATAAGATCTTGTATGGTCTGTGAGAGATCGAAGCGCGAATTGGTCTCCTCTCTAATAGACTCCAGCTGCGGCTGTTGGTGGTGACGATCGAACAGAGATGGTATACGCGACTCCTGATCATGCAAGGAGTTGCGATTGTTCGACGTGTCAAATGGATTCACATAGGTACGCTCACGGCTGCTGCGCTCTCGACTACTACGCTCCCGACTATTACGAAGTGATTCGTGGCTGCGCTCATTACGACGTCGATCATAGCTACGACTGTTGGAGCGCCGTCTTCGGCTACGATCGTAATCATCTCGTCCGGCTGCACTACGCGAGCCACTGCGTCTAGACCGTGATTCGCGGTCCCTATCGCGTCTGCGATCGCGATCCTTACTCCGTGAGCGCTTCTTACGTCTGTCAAAATCATCATTGCGTGAGCGGCTGCGATGCGAACGGGAATCGCGATCCCGATCACGTTCACGGTCGCGGTCACGTTCTCGGTCCCTATCCCTGTCACGTTCACGACTGTCACGTCGACGGCTTTCGCGATCCTTACTGCCTTGCTGACGATCTCTAAAATAAGAAAAAAAATCGATTATCAACTGGAATACTTTTTTATGTGATATTCGCGCACTCACCTGCGCTTTTTCTCACGTTCTCTATCTTTGTCCTTTTCCCTGCCACGATCCCTGGATCGGGAACGTTCCTTATCACGACTTCGGTAATCATTGTCGTTGCCACCGTTGGCTTCCTTTTCCTTGTCCACTGCGCCGGGCAGCTGCATTTGCAGCAGGTCTGGCGGCGTTGCGCTCATTGCGTGTTTATATTATATTGTAGTAGTACTTTTCTTTAACAATTAAGCGATCTGCCACAATTTAATATTTAGTTGACATTAAATGTATATTTTATGCTCTTTACCACTGCCGCACATCACCACACACAGTGGCGTGCTTACCAATACTAATGCAATATTAACTGCAAAACAGAATTTCGTAGCGAGCGAAATTCTGTGCAGCAAACTCTATGCTGCAATTTTATTTTTTTGCACTGTTACTTGTGTTTATTCAAGTATTTTTACAATTTTCTTTACCTTATATGCACTTTTATAAAAATAACCAAAGATGTAGACGTTGGTTTTCGCCGAAAATCTTACGCATAGATATCCAAGCAGGGATGTTTTTAATGTTAGGGTTGTAAAATATACATCGATTAAAATTACATCGTTCTTAGCAATATATCGATTAAACGATAGTTTGGCACATGCAATCCGACTAGCACATTAATCCGACTAGCACATTAATCCATATTCTTTTTTCCTGCGATGAATTCAAATCTTACAAGTACACGGTTCAAAATATTTGAGTAGGAAAGTCTCATAGGCCTTTTGTACAATATGAAAACGCATGAATGTATATCTAAGAAAAATCTTTCTACCACAATTCAAAGAGAAACAGCCTGTAGCAGGCGGCCAATTTAATTTTTCGATTAAATAAGTTTTGATAGCGGTTTTAGCTTATCGATTCGGATAAATATATCGTGTACACAAATTATCAAATTAAAATCGGTTAAGATATCGATTTTTCATATACATCATGTAGTCATATTTACAACTATCGACAAATCGGGCGCACGTGTGCTGCATTTGTTTTCATTTGTTTTATAGATAAACAGAATGGGTGCCAAAAATAAAAAGTCTAATGCGGACGCGGTGTACTCTAAGAAATTCACAAAAAGCAGTAATCCCTTTGACAATGCAATACCGCAAACCGCCAAGCGATTAAATCCATTCGACGTGCATGTGAACAAGGAAAAATTTAAGATCTTGGGCCGAATCTGCAAGCATGACCGAGGTATGCCTGGTGTTTCTCGTGCCAAGGCGCTAAAGAAGCGCGCCCAGACGCTGGGCCAGCAATATGCGGTTAAGCACAAAACAAATAAATTTGTGGACCATCGCATTGGCAAACACCTGACCGGTGACCAGCTGACCGAGTCTGTGATGAATGCGCGCTATCTGGCCGAAAAGCTGGCTCAGGTGCGTGCTTCAAATAAGGCGGAAAAGTTCAACCTCAATGACGACGAGCTGCTTACGCATAGAGGCCAAACACTTGAGGAGATCGAACAGTACAGAGACGAGCGCTCAGATGACGAGGAGCTCGATGATGAAGGCTTAGATGGTGAGTACTTATAAAATAAGCTACTCCCACACATATTTTGGGTAACATTAATGGTCTTACAGCTGACTTCACGTCGGCGGCGCATTTCGGTGGTGAGGGAGATACACCGCAAGATCGGCAAACAGCTATTGAGCAAATGATTAGCGAGCAGAAACGTCGCAAAAATGAAATAGCAAAGGATAAAGATGAAGTCCATGACCTGACCGAGAAGTTGGATGCGAACTACAAGCAGCTTTTGTCGCTGGTGGCGAAGGCAACCAAAGATGAGCAGCACGAAAAGCCGCCGCCTGATGCATATGATAAGCTACTAAAGCAGATGATATTCGAACCACGTGGCAGTGTCACAGACAAGCTCATAAATCCACAGGAGCTGGCAAAACAGGAGGCCTCTCGTCTCGAGAAACTCGAGAATGAACGACTGCGGCGTATGAAAGCCGATGGTGAGGATCAGGAAGCAACTGTGCAGACCACACATCGATCGGCCGATGACTTGGATGATGGTTACTTTGCATCGGGTGGTAACGAGGAAGATGGGGACGATACTCTAGCCTACGACTTGGATGGCAATCTGGGAACGCATCTAAATAGCAAAAAGAAAGCAGATAATGCCGAGCAGACCAGTGATAATTCTGATAAAGATAGTGCGAGTGAGGAAGATGATGAGGATGATGAAGAAGAGGAAGAAGCAACGGGCAGCGACTCAGATGCAGATAATTTAAGCGATCTTAAAGAATCAGACAGTGAATCGGAGCCGGACAAAGCCCCCCAGACAAAATCTACCACGAATAAACCCAAAACTCATAAGCAGATCTCTACGGAAGCGATAGACACCAGCATACCCTACACCATCAAGATGCCCAAGACATATGAGAACTTTACCGAGCTTCTGGGCAAGTATACGGCCACGCAGCAAGCAACCGTTGTGGAGCGTATCATCAAATGCAATCACCCCAAGCTGGAGGGCGTCAATCGTGAGAATGTTGTCAAGCTCTATGCGTTTTTGCTGCAATATATTAAGGACATGTTTGAGGATGCCAGCGAGCAGGATATTCGCGTACATTTCCAGGTGGTGTCACAGCTAATTCCGCATCTGTATGACCTGACACATCTAAATCCGGATCGAATGTCCAACACATTGTTGAACGTGATCAAGGAGAAGTACGCCGAATATCGCAAGAACCACAAAATGTATCCTTCACTGGACACGTTCATATACTTTAAGCTCGTCGCAAATCTGTATTCCACCTCAGACTTTCGTCATCCTGTGGCCACTCCTACGTACATTTTCATGCAGCATATTTTGTCGAGAGCGCGTGTATGCACACGTCAGGACATTGCCATGGGTCTTTTCATAGTCACCATAGCTCTGGAATTCGGCGCACGCTCTAAACGTATACTTCCGGCCGTTTTTAACTTTCTGCGGGGCATCGTTCACTTGGCCATACCAAAACGGCAGATGGATTTAATGGAAATTGCGCCACCATTTGAGCGCGATGGACCATTTAGCAAACTGTTGGCCATTCCAGCCACAAACGAGAGTAAAACGCTTCAGCCGGAGCAGCTGCAGGCCTCAGATCTGGTAACACACACGATAACCCTCGACTTTAAGGTGCGAGCTCTAAGCTCGACGTTGCGCCTGATCAAGCAAATCTTTGAGGAGCAGGTGGCCGAGCTTACCGGTGCCTGCTATTTGGCCAGTCCTTTTCTGCCTCTACTGGAACGTCTGCCTCTGAATCATTATCCTGAACATGTGCAGCAAAATTGTGCAGCAGCAAAATCTGCGTTGGAGTCTGTAGCGGCGCAGAAAATGAAGCCTCTGGCTCCACCGGATAAGAAACCAAAGGCCCTGCGTCTGCTTGAGCCCCGTTTTGAGGTGGTCTATGACGATAAGCGACGGCCCAAGATGTCCAAGCAGAAGGAGGAGCGTGCTAAGCTACTTCACAAAATCAAGCGCGAGAAGAAGGGCGCAATACGCGAAATTCGTAGAGACACGGCCTTTGTGCAGGACCTTAAGCTCAAGCAACAGATGCAAAGGTGAGTTAGCACGAATCTTCTTAAAATACGTTTTGCTCAAATTGTTAAATTTTGCATTTCAGTGATAAGGAGCGTCACGAAAAGGTCAAACGCATTTACCAAGAAGCCTCCGTGCAGCAGGGCGAGCTTAATGAGCTGGCGCGCGCCAAAAAACGTAAAAAGTTCTAACTTCCAGATGGGTTTCAAATGTTTTAATGCAAATTGTGTCGATAACTTAATAATTATTATAAAAACTGGAAAAACAAATTATTTTTATGGTGTTCACGTCTACTCGCCAGAGATCTGCCGACAGCGCAGCGTCGCCGCCTCCACCGCGCCTGCGACGGCCGCACGAAAACCTGCAAAGTTAAGCGATAAGCACCAGCTCTTTATCAGCGACTACGTCATTTACGTACCTGATTGCTCGAGATGCCTTAAGGCCGCCGCCGTTGAGCCAGCTGGACTGGTTACGTTGTCTTTCAGCCGACCGGGATGTGTGTCGCCATCTCGTACCATTTGGCCGGCACCCAAAACGGTCTGTGCAGCCAACCGATATGCCAGATCTCTAGGCATGCCCATGTGCACGGCGCCATCAGCCAGCGCCTCGATCATAACAAAGACATATGCGGGTCCGCTGCCACTCAGTGCTGTGACTATGTCCAGCTGCGATTCATCACACACCTCGCAAGTGCCAACAGCCTCGAGTAACCGCTGGGTGATCTGTGCGTCTGCGTCGTTCGCCCGGCTGCCGCGCACGTAAACCGAGCACCCGGAGCGGACCAACGCCGGGGTATTGGGCATAACGCGTATCACTCGCGACTGTGGAGACAAGCTGGACTCGAGACTCTTTAATGTAATGCCCATGGCAACAGAGAGGAACAGCTTGTTGGCACTTAACGATGAGATTTCTGCCAGCACCTTGGGCACCACCTGCGGCTTGACGGACACAAAAACAATCTCAGATTTTTCCACAACGGGAGCATTATCTACGAGCGTCTCAATACCCAGCGCCTGGAAAGATTGCAGCGATACCTTATCCGCTGGATGCACGCTGGCAATGATGCCGCTGGGTTTGGTTAGACCTTTTCTCAACAGATGATCTCGTTAAAAATGCAGGTAAAAGTATATTTGAAATGGGCTAACCTGCGGAGATGAAGCCCTTTGCCAAAGCTTTGGCCATGTTGCCGCCGCCAAGGAACCCGATTCTGCCTATAGATCCCATTTTAAAGTAGAAAACACGACTACAGACTGCACTTTTCGTTGTCAGAACAGCAACTGTTTTCTATATATGCCATCGGTAGGCCGAGCGGTCTGATAAGCAATCTGGTCTTTGGTACGTCGAAATAATCTCCCTCCCCCTCCGTTCGCAGTTTGAGGTTTCAACAACAAAGTCTACATTATTTAATCGCTGTAGCTGCTTATCTTTCTTATGTATGTACATATTGAAAACAAACAACACTAAATTTTCAGTTTAATTTAATTGGTTTGCTGATTAATTATATGCATAGTGTAATCAAAATTACCATTGATTTGCAATTGAAGGTTATACGTTTTGAATTAAAAAGAAAAACAATTGCGTTATAAAAATTTGAATTTGTTAGTGTTCAAACGTCTTGCAAGTTGGCAGTACGCAAAAATACCAAATATAACACAAAAGAGCAATCGATTTATCGAAATCAAGCAAAGAAATTTCTCAACACTTTTTTTATTCGCTTTCCAACTTTATTTACCTAGAACGACGTCGAGAGAAATTTTTTACAAAACAAATTGTAGATTTACTCACAGCAAATTAACTTACATTGAAAGTAGCTCACAATTAAGTAAAAGGCCAAGCTAAACTAAAAAAAAGTAAATTGGTGTAAATAAAAAGTAAAGCATCGATCGCAAAGACCAAAGTCGAATGCAACTTGCATTAATTTGCTGTGCTTGTGTTGTTTTCACACATTTTCGCTGGGCAGCTGTGACCTAGCAGTAAATTGCCATTTCGATAGCAACAACAAGGAAGGAAACACAATTTGCGAGGTTGGTGCACTAAACAAACTACAACAACTGACTCATTCAACACAACGTCGCAACACGGCGAACAGTTAAACATTAGCAAACAGAGCGAATAAGGAAAAGAACGCTGAGCTGTAACTTAACATTGCATTCGGTGGAGCTGAGCCCCTCGGCCGCCTAGCCCAAGGCCCATCCCCAATGCAATTGGCCACGTGTAATTCTTTTTTCGCACATTCGTTTTAAGTTGGTGGGTGTTTCACGCACACACACACACACTAGCCGAACGACTAACAAATATACAATTTAACAATTACGAATCATTATCAGTACAAATAATAAAGAATAATCAGTATGTGTGTGTGATAAATGCCAACACATTTTAATATTGTTGCAACAGTTTCATTTCAAGCAGCAGCAAACAAGTCAAAAATTATTTAGCAGACATGTCCTCGTCGACGGCGTCCGGGTCCGCCGCCCGCAAGCAGCCAACAGCCGTGTCGCGCATGAAACAGGATTACATGCGCTTGAAGCGCGACCCGTTGCCGTACATTACCGCTGAGCCGTTGCCAAATAACATTCTGGAATGGCACTACTGTGTCAAAGGTCCTGAGGACTCACCGTATTATGGCGGCTACTATCACGGCACACTGCTATTTCCACGAGAATTTCCCTTTAAGCCTCCATCTATATATATGCTGACGCCGAATGGACGCTTTAGGACAAACACCAGACTGTGTTTGAGCATATCAGGTAATCCTTACATCTATAAACATAAACACGTTATCTGTGTTTTAATGTCCTAATAATTATCGTTGATATACTAACTGCTTTCATATTCTATAGACTTTCATCCGGATACGTGGAATCCGACTTGGTGCGTGGGCACAATACTCACAGGTCTGCTGAGCTTTATGGTAAGCTTCCTGCATATTATTCTTCTTATTACATTTTTCTAACCATGCTTTCTTAACTTTCTAGCTGGAGAGTACACCCACACTGGGTTCCATTGAGTCATCAAGTTATGACAAGCAAATGTTTGCCCAGAAATCGCTTGCATTTAACCTGCGCAATGCCAACTTCTGTGAGCTCTTTCCGGACATTGTCACCGAGATAAAATTGCGTTTACAGGGCACCCAAGCTGCGGCCATTGCTTCCAATTTGAGCTCTAGCTCTTCTACGCGCGTTAATGGTTTGGCCAACGGCGGTGCCGTTGCCACAGACAGCCATAATAAAAATGCCAGCAGTGCCAATGGGCAACCGCCATTGCCAATAAATGCTAGCACCAGTGATGGTCTAGTGGTAGGTGCTGCTTCTAACGCGGATGGGGGAAGTGGTGGTGCCGCTGCGCTTAAAAATAGCGCACGCAATTCCTATTTAAATTGGCAGTCGATTTATTCGAACCTGGTGATTATAATCTGTTTTGCAATATTTGCACTCATTGTTAATTACGTGATCAAGAACCTGAATCAGGAATAGACTTAAATTGTAAGCAATCAGTACTAAATAGCCTCTATATTTATATATAAATATGTATATGCGTATGTATATTTAAAATAGTTATTTTAAATTAGTCACTTCGCTCTGCCTGCAATTATCGTGTTCCATACATTTAAACAATTGATTCCAGCTTCCTGTACCCTCCTTGCCCCGCCCATACATAAAAAGTATTTGCCGACACTGCTTACCTCCAAAAGCTGTTTCCGACCTCCATCGAAATTAGTCTGAAATTATTGGCAATAATGCATAAAATTTTTAAATTTCAACTTATTTGATAAATTGTTTTGTTATGTATTCATTAATATAATAAACTAGCATATAGTTATAAAAATGATAAACGAAATATTGAAAAGAAACACTAACTCTGAATATGTTTGTAAATTAATAAAAAGAGCAACAGTGCATGCATATATCTGTATATATAAATATGTATATGCGTCTATAAAAACTTATTGTGACTTATACTTATAATTCAAACCGATTAAGTCGTATACACATCTTCAAATGGAAAACAGGCTACCTTGTTGGTTAACTTAAGCCAAATTTCACATATGAAGCTTATTATGGAGAACCGAAGCGGCTACGTGTGTGTGGGTGTGCCTCAGTGAATTATGGCATACTGTGCGGCGCTCGTGCTATCCGCAATCACATATACACACACACACTAATAGCCAGTATGGTGCTTGCAGCGTACATAAAAACCACTTTAAGCAGATTTCTTAAAACCGCACAAAGCAGCACGTTCTGGCCTTCGTTGAAGGAGTCCAGTGGGTCATATTCGTAGCACGGTCAGGATAATAATCAAAAAGTGCATTTTGCTTGGAAACTTTTAGGGCAAGTCAGCACCCCGCCAATGCTGATAATTTAACTAACGTAAATTTCAAGTTCAGGCAACGTCAGACAATGACAAAGTTTTTGCTGCTGCCACTTGGAACTTTTCAAATTTTGTTGTTTGTTTTATGAACTTCAGCTTAAGCCAATTTTGTCGGGAAGCAAAAACGATAGGAAAGGGAAAAACAACTAAGAAGAAGATTAACTTTAACGCAGCGAAGTGTATATACAATAACGGCTGAACAAACTTATGACTGGGTATAATACTTACTTATTCGAACCAATTAATATATAATGTTATAAAATATTTTTATTTATTTTATTAATGTTGACATTTAGAACTTACATGTATTTGAAGAATTTGAGGTACTGATGTTTATTTGAGGCTCAAATGGTAAAGTTACGTTAAGTGTATTATAATAATGATATATGTACATTCATATGGTGGCATACTAAAGCGTGGAAAAACAGTGGGTAACTAGAGTCACAGCAGAACGGATTTAAAAGCAACCATTGCATCTTCGCTCTGTAAATGTCATCTAGTGTGTATGTGTATCGCTTGGGGAAGAGAGATAGATTGAGTGCGTTAAAGAGAGTAAGCTAAATGACTGTGCATACTGAGAGAAATCGTCATTCTGAATTCAATGTTCTTAAGTTATGAGATAAGACTTTTTAAAAAACAGAGAAAATGCTAGAAAATGCTTATTGGAAGACTAAGAATATTATGTATTGTATTTAAGTCTTATGCTTGGTAATATTGAGATTAGAAAACAATATTTTGAAAAAGAATTTTATTCACAAGTTCAAATAGGCTTAATTCTCACACGTTTGGTATTTGACCAAAGTACCAAAGTTTAGACCTTTTCTCTGAGTGTACGCTTTTTGTTTGGCTGGTATTTTGAGTGCCTCCAAGCTTACGACATGTTTGGACGACAGACCCAGTTGCCAGTGCTTGCTACTATTTCCGGCACTGTCTTTGATGTTCGAGCGGAAGTTTTGCCATTTATGTGCAGTTTTTGCTCATTTGCTGAAGCTGGCAACATGCACTTCGACTACGTTCGGATGGGTCAAGCTGTTTATATCCTTAAAGTTCATTGTGCCACAAAACTGGACCCCAGCTGATGAGCCCATCAATTCGAGAACCGGTCAACATGTGTGTGCGTATATTGGCTTAAGTGCACAACAAATGGCAACACAGCATTAGACAGCCATAAATACGGATACTGCTCAGGACAGAATGTAACTCCCGCGATACGAGTTAAGCCGCTTAGTAACGAAAATATGCCCCTTGTCTCTTAAATACAAAAAAAAAAAAAAAAAACAAAAAATAAAACAAAACAAATAGACCTTGTACAGAATAACAACAACTACAGACAGAAGCAACAATAAGTTCAAATGGGCCACGACTCCTTCAGGGCCATAAAAACAGGGTCAACACAAAAACAGCCAACGGCGGTTAGCGAAGTTTTTATACACCCACGGCCAGAGTCAAGATAAATAAATATAAATAAAAATAACAAATGCAATAATCATTAAACATGCCTCATTGGCGGAGCATGTGTGTACTCATGTGTACGTCCATGAGCCATGGACTTGACCAGGCCCGGCCGCTGAATGCTCGTAAGACACACAAAACCCGCCAAATGAAAATGTTTGTTAAATTATGTAAGCAATATACGTTTATGCCTGTCTGTGTGCGCAATAAACGATAAAACATCTACTTAATATGCAAAGACCACGCAAAAATAGCAACAACACGACTGCCCTGGCAGTGTGTGTGTGTGTGTTGGATTGGGTGTTCGTGTGCGTGCGTGTGTAGGTGAATTTGTGATCAATGCATAATCAAATCAGCATCAGCTGCATGCATTACTGTAAATGTAATGCTTTATTGCCCCGTAAAGTGGCTGTTAGATATGAATAAAGTGATTAAAGATGCTAAAACAGAACTAGAAATGAGGCTGATTTTGGTTAAAATCATCTCAAATTTAAAATTGCCAATATTGTTTTTCAGGAAATAATGGTATTACGAAAATCTATGTAATCTATGTAACTTTTATTGTTTTCCGTAAATCGATAAAAGTATAAGATATCAAATAAAATATCAACTATCTATTAAAAAGTGTTTAGTTTTGAGTTTTTTTGGCCAAATAAGATCGGTGAAGAGGAAATCTTCGACAACTTAGTTTCCATAGTATGTGTGATTTTTAAGGGACTGGGTTCAGGGTATCTTCTAGTCGGGCGCATCCGACTGATGCACTCTTACTCGTTTTATATTAGCAGTATACCTGAAGAGTCTTGCAACATTTTCATTGCGCACATTGTCGCACATAATTAGAAAAGCCGTTGGACTGTGCTGCAGCTATAGTTACTCATTCGCCCCGTTGCCACTGTTCGGATAGTTGTGAAGGCAATGGCCACGCCCACCGTACTCCACAGCTCGTTTGCTGACGGAAACTGTGCACTTGGACTGTAATATATTGCCTCATGATGTGCTTTATGTGCTGAATTGTAGCTCGACTCGTTGCTGACATTGCCGTTGTAAATTGTGCAATTTTCAGTGGTAACGAACCCTTCGCTGCCATCTATCTGAGTGCACTGTCGTCAGAGAGTCGCTCAGCACTCAACCGCTGGACCACATCGCCATAAATTTGTATTAGTCCGTTTCGGAATGTTCGTTTGCCAAATTTGAATTATGAAGTTGAGTTTTGCGATTGGGCGGCTAATTACCAACAGAATTGCAGGCAGCAATTCATCAATGACCGTTTTGATGAACAATTCCTGAGCTATTATTTCAGTCCAAATATCGGCTAAAAAAATATTCAGAATATATACATTAGTTCATGCTACAATACCAGAAATGTTCCGTAATGGACAGCGGCAATGAACTCGGTCGACAGCTGTCAGAGCAAAGTTGTTGTTGTTCTAGCTTCAACAAATTATGAGCTCAATAAAAAACGGCAAGAGCAACTACACAAATACAACAGCACGCGACACATAGTACATAAGTGGCAGCCACTTCCGGACAGCTGCTGTTGTTGTGGTGGCTGTTGTTGTTGTTGTTGCCTGCCTACCCCGCCCAAGCATCCTACTGCAGCCGTGTGAGTTTTTCAAGTGCCGTGTTTGTTGGCATTTTATGATGTTGCCACATTTCGCCATGGTGTGTTGGTCGGTGTGTGTGTGCGTGTGTGTGTGTGTGCTTGAGATGCTTCGCATTGAAAAAACTTGAGTGGCTACCGAGGCCGAGAACGAGGACGAGGCCAACAAGGGACCGTTATGTGGCCAGTTCTTGGCATTTATGGATCAGTTTTTCAGGCTGGGCATTTGTCGAGTAATTTCATTAACTCAGGAAGCTCTCACTTATAAGTAGAGAGCTCAAAGAACACAAGAACAGTGTTCAAGTTTTAATGGAGGCAGACAGGTATTTTATTTCTGCACTTGGTCGTTTTTTCATACTATAACTTAATGTTTTACGGTTTGTTTCCATTTTAGCTGTATTGCTCAAAGCTGTAAAAAAAAACAAAAAATATTATTATACATAGCTTCATTGTACCCGATCCCATATAAAAATCACCATAACATAAATTACTGAGGCAAGCTAAGTGACATAGTGATGCGATTAGGCCAACAAATAGCTTGCAAATTCACTCAACTAGCCATTCTTATTATCATCACATATGTATTATAATTCGCTTTCTGCAAGGCTGTACAATTTTTATAATCCAATAATAATAGTTTGTTGTAACTTTTTTGCTCCGCACGGAGTTCATTAAGTAAATAATTGAAAGTGCGTTTTAGCCCAAAGTTGAAGCACGCAGGTATTATGCGCACAAGTTGCTGCAATATAATTTGAAAGCTGCATAAGTGATTATAAAAAAGTTACTCAGCTGCAATCTATCTTAAAGTACGCAACAGCTAATGTTATGCAAAATAGAAGCATTTGAAAGTGGAAAATATGATAAAGGGAAACCCCAATGCACACTTGTTGCATGCCCCGTTGCCGGGCACTGTTGTTCTGTCCCTGTGGAAAAGTAAAATTATTAAAACTTTTTAAATTAACGAAGCGTCGACAACGCGCTTAATGACGTCGACGATGCGCCGCGAAGCAACAGAGAGAACACCGACAACGTTGCTTGGCCAGCAACTGCATAAAACGTGAATTAAATGCGAATAAGAAGAGACAAACTTAATTTATGCAGCAACTATAACTGTAGACGGTCGCAGTCGCAGTCGCATCTGTAGCCTGGTTACGAAAGCAGCTGCATTGGGGCCAATAGTTGAAACTGTCGGCGGGCGTGCCCCGAACTCGAACTTTGTCCGGGGGCGAGATGAAAACGGAACACTGAACGCCATATTAGATTCAAATGCATTTCCCTGTCGGTCGACACCTCCCGCATCCGGCTGTCGTCCACCCAGCGAACGGAAATGAACAACAAACTTTCCAATTGAGTTTTCCGTTGCCGCTGTCGTTGCTGCTACTGCTGCTGCTACTTCATGTTGGAGGCGGAGTCGGCAAAGTTTTAACATAATTTTTGTTTATTTTGCAGCTTATCCATAAAATACAGCCGAGCAATTGTGACCGTTGTCCCAGCTACTGCTGAGGCGATCCTTCTCTAATTAAGTCTTGTTTTTTGGAGTATTGCAGTTAACATAAATTTTGACAGAACAAACTCAATTAATTTGCCAAATTGTTTGTAACAAAGCCGAAACTACAACAACAACAGCAACAACAACAATCAAAGCTCATAAATTGCAAACAAATTAAGCAGTCAAATAGTACGACGTATGCAAGTAATACCGAATTTGGAATGGAACGTGGTTCAATCCTCGCAGCGGGTGACCTGATTGTCCAGCTCCCCTGTCCGGCAGCTATCGGGATGATAATGATGCCATTTACTAGCCAGACGGAAACAAAGGAACAACAACAGCAACGAGAGGCCAAAGCAATAATGAAAATTGGATAGTGGTCGAGGCGAAGACGGAAGCCAAAGCAGGACAAAATATATGCATACATATATATCTATATGTATATTCTTTTTATTTCATAAGGAGTTGCCGACAAAGCGAACAGACAATCAGCACAAAGGAGGCAGCAATAAACTGTGATACAATGAAAAAAATACAAAAAGCAGCCGAAAATGAGCTAAAGAGATTCTGGCTAAATAAAACGAAGCGCCAGCAAAATTGTTGCTCTTTCGCAGGGTCTCTATATGCGGAGGGCATTTGCTGCTAGCCATTTCAATCAATTTACTTACACACACCAACAAAAGCACATTCACAAACATTCAGATATTTGCACATACATGGGGGGTTTTTCTGTACTTTCCTTTTATTCTCTACACCGGTGGTTTTCTCAAACCGGTATAAAAAGCTTGCAATAATCTGGATAAAAAGCAAAGGCAGATCGCCCACCCTGTAATTTATCCATTACTATCAATAATCAAAGCGGATTGAAACGATTAAATAGAGAATATTTTTACACTCTTATTTGGCTGAATAAAAATCTTATTTAAACTACTCTTTTCTTTCTTGCCTCCTATAAAAACAGTATAAAATAATATTTATTTCTAACAAATGTTGTAAAGTGGCAGGGCATCGTATAGTCCATTCTTCTAAAGTGAAACGTTTTCGGTTGTTTCCTTTTTATAAATGGGCACGTGAGCAACTCCCTGAAATTCGTTAGCCGGAAATGGCAGCCATGACGGAAACGAAGACACATTGTTGCCCCGTTAGGACCCTGCGCGATGACTGCCCGTTTGCTTTGTTGCTGTGCCTGTTTGTGTGTGTGTGAGCATATAAAACTGTGTGGTGCACTGAAGCGACCTAAGCAGTTATTTGTCATGAAGCAAACGCTCAAAATGCCTAGTGGATATGCTCACATAGATGAATGCCTGCGGTTGTGTGTGTGTGTTCGTATCCAAACAACAAACCGGAAGTCGGAAAAAGTTATTCAATTTAGTATGAAATACCAACATCTTGGATGTTTCGCTCAGATTTTAGGCTCCAACTTAGCTAACTAACCGAAACCAACAATAGAGGGCAGAAAAATCATCATTTAGTTAATATAATGGCATAAAGCTGTTGTTATCGCATATATAATATGAATATATCATTACATATACATAAATTGCAGCACTTTATTTGCAATCATTCATCAATTGGCAATATCAATTGAGTCTCGTGAATTTTATGTGTCAAAAGATTTTTACATAGAAATAATAGATTATTAGTTGTATATCCTTGCAAAGGGTTTTATATTATCACGAATTGTTTTTCGCATAGAAAAAGAATGATATATATTTTATTGACAGATATAGAAGGAAATATATCTTAGATGGAAAGGCCAGTCTGTCTGTCTCTGCAAACGAGACAAAAATGTTTATATAGCAATGTTGCTGATATATGAACAGAACATATATATAGCATTTTAGAGAAAAGCTCTATAGATATTTTTCCATATGTCGGCAAAAGTATTTAATTAGGCAACGGTTAGATAATTGGTTTTTATTGTTTTTATTTCCCAAGTGCAAAGTAAAGCCTTTTTAAATTATATATTTTTGATATATGTGTATACATGCAATTGTATTTGCCACTTGAAAGAAGCTTTGTAATTGTATTTAAGACCCGTTAACTTAATAGTTTATTTAAAATATCAATTCGATATTTCCAGAAAATCTCAAACAACAGGCACAAAACACAGATGCCAACACTCAGCACATAGGTCATTAGCAGGACCTCAAAGTTTTTAAGATTCAAGCTGGCGTAGGGCAGCTCCTTATCCTGAAACATTTTAAGTAAACCCATTTGGAGAGCCCGGGCTAAACTCAATTCCTCCCACTTCTTGTAGAACCCCAAGCGACGCGACTTAATGTAAAACCACGTAAATCTTTCCATAAACGGCGAGTTCCGTTGCATGGGCATCTGACGTAGGGATGGCGATGTGCACAGATTTGGATGGATGCGGCGAAAGAGCGGATGACGCAGTCGAGCCTGCTGAAACTGGACAAGTTGCCAAAGTTCGTCAGTGCTACAGTAGGCATAGCTCGCATTAAGGCTATCCCGGTGCTCCTGCAACGTGGACGTATTCACGACCAGTAGACGCGGCTGGAGCCCTGCCGGCAGCAATTCACGTGTGAAGTACATGGCAACCTCAGTTTCGCTGACCATGATGCGCAGCGGTGATCGCAGGAAGTCCTCGAGGTTGTTGATCTGGGGGGGTGCCACCTTGGTGCTGAATGCCGCCGACAGGTACGCAGTCCTTGAATTCCATAGTACAAAAGAGTTAAACAGAAATGCCACATGCATCACTTTGTACGCATTGGTAAATCTTCGAAAGACACTATCGTCTATCGGCTGTAAATAAAAAATTGACAAGGCAAAATAGAATCCCCTGTATCCATCGCGGACGCACAAGTGCCAGCCAAGCGACAGGGACAGCACCAGCGCCAGCAACAACCAGCTGTTATTGCGAACAAAATGGCGGGCAAACCTATTGAGAGGCACCTCCCGCCGCCAGGGCACCATGAGGCAGGTTTGCGTATTAGTTAGGCTTAGTCCTCCCTCTGCCTGCTCGGATCTCAGTGTCATCTGCGTGTACGGATGCACGCCAATATCGATGGCGCCACGTGCCGGCGTCAGAAGCGTGTGTGAGTGATAGTTATGCTCGTTTACATCGGATGTTCTCTCCACACGCAGTCGTCCATTGGCATGGGCTACATAGGCGGTCAGCATCAATCCGAGTATTCCATATAGTTGTCCATCGGGCAACTGAAAGCACCACATGGATATTTTCGATTTTGTTATTTCAAATCGGTTTAGTTACCAGAAATGCTTGCACTACATCCTGAAAAACCGGCACACGAAACTCGTATCCTTGGACATTGTAGACATCGACTGCTTTCCAATCGTACGCAACTCCCGCGCTGGTTACATTGAGTAATCTCAACTTAGGATAGGGCGTATAGCTGAAGAGCTCATTATGCGCACCGCTGCTACCATTAAGAGAAGTTATCCACTGATAGGTCAAGGCAACATTGATGAAATTGTGATTCCAGCACCAAGTAAAAAACTCAAACATCTGCTCTCTAGACGGTGCCTGTCTTTCTTTGAGTATGAATAGAATGCGTAGATCATGACGGCCATCCAATGTTTTGTGGACCACTTCAAGCAAGGGCTCCAGCTCTGGCGACAAGTTATGGATGGAAGCAAAAACCAGAGTGTTAACAGTTAATATTCCACTCAGGGTTACATTGCTCTGCTGACCCCAGACGACAATGGGTATATTGATATCCTCGACGAGTGCACGGTCCAGTGAGCGGACGAAGAGCTGACCTGGTAACGGTTTCATTGCCTTCCGCTGCTTGGCAAAAGTTACGAAACACTCAAGCTTATGGCGAACATACAGTTGGTTGGTAAAGTTGTTGACAAAAGCAAAATCATAATATTCCTGATTTTGAGCTAGAGCCAACGTAGACAAGAATACTCCATCCAGTAAGCATACTATAGCTACCCAACTTGGAAAGCGAATACCACGCCTTTGACCCAGCATTGCACTTATTCAACTGAATCCCCGAAAAGCTAAAGCTACTTATTAAAAGGGTAATATTTGGCCGCCCTTTTTGTTGAATTTTTGCAAGTCATTTCCTTTAATGGGGTCTGTTTATGGGAAACGCTTTTTAATGCGCATGAAACGACAGTTTGTTTTTACATAATTGCCTTATTACCATAAAAAAAATCAAGAGTTAAAACTTGCAATTGTCTAAAACGAAATCTCTATACATTTTCAACATAGCTAAGAACTAAAAGTTATAAAAAGGTCTGTAAACCCAAAAACAAATGTGTTACGCAATCAGAATCAAAATCAGAATTTATCAATAAATTATTGGTTTGGTTTTGATTCAGGCTGTATTTTTTCAAACATTTTTGCATGAGAGTTTGGTTTACAATTTAATAATAATAAATTAAAAAACCGACCCGCTCTCAACCCCGGTAAGGTAAGAACTGTACGGAAGGAGATTAAAATGAATACTAACTCTATTATGAGAGAGGCAGAAAAAGGACTGATGTGACAACGATTACTTTTGGTATTGTTGAAAGTTTCTTTGGCGCTGCCATTTATTGTGTATGCATTATGTACGTAATGCTATAAATTGGCTTTTGTCCAAGAAATGATGTGAATATTAAAGACATTTGGCGTGGGTTTCGCAAAATACACAATATTCGCATTTATCCTATGCTATAAAAATTATTTGCACATAAGCTCTAAGTAGGGAAGCCAGGAGATGACAGCAAAAATTTTCAAGCTGCTATCAAGTAAACACAAGTCAATGAAAACAGAGCAAACATGCTGCTACCTTATACAAAAGATGCCTAACAATGTCTACGTTGTGATTTTGAATATGTGTGCATGTGTGTGTGAGTGAAATTTTATCCTGGACTGTTGTCAGCTATGCAAACAAACACAAAACAAATCGAAAAGCTGTCAAACAATCTCGAGCATATATATATATTTTCAACATACTGTCCGTGTGTAGTAAATATATGAGAATGCCAACATGTTAATGTTTAAATTATGATTTATTTGCACTATCCCATCGGTGGGCTGATTATTTCTATGTTGCCTACTTCAGGGCGCTTTCTGCTTCATGAAATCCAAAGCATGCTCACGAAATGAATGCATGTTATTAAAGTGAAAGAAAACAGTTTCTGCATTAAGCTGCTGGTGTGTTTCCATAAATAACGCCACGATAAATGTCCAACTGCTTTAGGGGCCAACGGTGCGTATGTGTGATCTCTGTCGCGTACAATGAGAAAAACGTGCGGCTCGTTTGTCACGTGCCGAGTCAGTAAATTGCAATAAACTCAAACCAACATGCGTCCTGTCGACATTTAATAGATATAAGTGCGAAAAGAAGAGCGCAATGCAGCCACACATATATTTTATATACTCGAAATGGTTCTCTTTGTTTTTCGCTTCTCGGTTATCTTTTTAGCTTGTGCTTTAGAAAAAATTGGCTGCTGTACAAATATATGTTAGTTTCGGTATTGCAAATAAATTATTTTGAACATGTTACCTAATGAATTTAATTAACGCGAGAGCAATTCCAATACTCACAAATTGAAACACAGATAAAAATGAAGCTCCAAATGTCAATTGAAATAATTGTACTATTTTTAATAATCAGGACTTACATATGTACGTGTTATTACAGGTGACTTTTGGTTGTGCAAGATAATACGTCTCTTGCCGTTGTTATACAATAAAATCTCAAAATTCCAGTAAATGGCATTGAAAGCAATTTGTGCAGCTATTGGAAAACATTTTACATCATCCAATGACATGCGGCGGTTTTTAACTGCCGGAATGCGAATGAAATCAAAAAATCCAATTATGTAGAAGCACGTATTTTCCATTAAGCAAACAGCAGTCAACCGAGAGCCAGGAAGAACGTCGAGTAGCCAGGATCCCCTGGCTCTACTGGCATATTATAGGCACAAGGTGAATCGGTTAAAAATGTTTAATGCTAATGTTTGTTTTTTGTTTCTTTTTTATACATTTCTCTTTCATTTTATTTTTTTTTATTTTTTTTTTTTTGACAATTAAGCTTATTAATATTGGCCTGAGGTCATCTGTTTAAAATCAGCTGCTGACGAAGTCACAAGCGTAGCCATTAAATGCAGTTTGGCCCAAAGGTAGAACTGTGCCTGAGCTGCATTTCTACGTTTGCTCACACTTGGCAGCACACTTGACATTTCAATTTCCGTGTGCAGCAACTACATGCTCCAAAGACAATGGTAACAAAAGCAACAACAACAATGACAATAACAAACGTACGAAGTAATAAAAAAGAACCGTAGCCAATTTCATGCGGGCAAAGTCGCAAAGTTGCTTTCAATTATCCAGTCAGGACACGCTTGCTGCTTTTGTTTGTTGTTTTTTTGGTTTTTCGTTTTTTGTTTTTTGCATGCCCGACACGCCCCCAACTTGAACTTTTTCATAGTCCAGCTACAGTTGTGTAGTCTATTCACATTTTACGCTTTGTTGCTGGCCCGAAACCCTCGACGAGGGCAGCTTGTCTGCCAGCCAGCCAGCCTGGTTGACTGCTGCACTTTATTATGCTCAAAAAATGTAAGACGCACTGCAGCGACAAGTAGCGCATTGCAAATGGGAGCGGCGAGGGCGGATGCAGGCGGGCCAGAAGCGGGCGGAGGCGTGGGCCTGCAGTATCGTTGTGCAGGTGCAGCGACCACTTCAGCTCAAGTGGACAGGCAAAGCTGCCAAGTGGCATTAATAACAAAAGACAGTTGAGTTAGGTATAAGGATAAGCAGGTTCTAGCCTGGGTCGCTTTAAAATACAAAATATTTATTATATGCATTTCATTTACGACAATTCGATTGGCAAGTCTTTAAGTTATGCTAATTTACTCTAATCGCATCTTCGGTGAAGTCAATTTAATTGTAATTTTCCACGCGCAACGCATTTTAGTTTTATTTCCGTCGACGCTTTTCAATTTGCTTGACTTCGTTGCCGTTGCCGTTGTCCTTGTTGTCGCCTTTGCCGCATTTTCATGAGAAATAATTTAATTTGCCTTTTCCACTTCGACGTCCATTTTCCAAACTTTGCTTTTCCTTATTTCCTTTGCAACTGTAGTTGTCTGCCGACACTCCCCACACTCCCGCGCAACGCCCATGTTTGTATCATTTGAAAATTCAAGGCTCGTACTTTTTTCATTATTGAAAAGGCGCGCAAAGAAAAGTCGAGGCGGACGCATAAAACTGCCATTGAAAGTAGCTGCTGGCCAGGCACTTGGAAATAATGCGGCTTGAGCGCGAACCCCGCTCTCTTCCCCTGGCGGTTCTAGGCGAGTGGCCTTTATGTGGAAAAAAGGTTTTGTCATGGCTAAGCACTTTTCAAATTCACAAGACCACAAGCCACACCACGGGCTACGTGTTCAGCGGGAATAACAAATGCTCATCAGCTACGTCACAGAGGACAACTTCAAGTGTGACATCTAAAAAACTAGTTCAAGATTCAGCACAAACTAATTTCTGCAAATATTTATTTAATTAATATATAGATTTAACTTTTTGACAGGGTATTTCGTAACCGAATACTTTTGTTTGTTTTCATGAACAATATTAAAGTTTTAACACAACCATTGCGTAAAACTTTCTGATTGTGGTCGTGGAAATGAGCAGACTTTCAGGCTGACAGTTGGGCAGAGAGAGATTATGATTGGGTAATAGATTGAATTAGCCATTGGGGGAAAATGTATACAACTAAATATGATTTAATTAAGACTTGAAAAATTGTGACTCTTGTCTCAAATTAATCATAATTTTGATATGTCATTCCTACTTCAAATTATAAAGCAGACAAGCGTTACTTGAATCTATTTCCTTGAATATCATGCGTTGTGGCAGCTCAGGACTACATATATTTCAATCCCTTTTCCTGTTCCTGTTCGGCGTCTCTAACTCCTTCGGGCCTTTTGTCTGTTGAACGAGACTGCAAATGAAAGCATCCAAATGACAGCTCTATGGAAAAGTTAGACATGCAAACTGGGCAGAAAGAGGAAGAGTGCGTGAAGATGGCAAGAGAGAAGCTAACTGTAATAGCATTGAAAGCAGCGCATGAAGTTTGATATCATTAAAGGCCACTTATGCGTCAAATGCAACAGCCGCAGACGGAAGACGACAGATGACAGCGACAACTACGGAGATACACTTAAATGCCATTGAAATTGAAGCTCACTTGACAACTAATGCTGGCTCAACACACGCACACGCACAAACACACGTTCTCCTGCTCCCTTTATCTTCAGTTTATCTGCCTCTCTCTCTCTAGTTAGAGCGTTAAGTCGACTACAACTTGACGCATAAAAGCCACATCATCAGCCGCTGACACAGGGAAGAATGGTTTAGTTTTCTCTATTATCAGGCTATGCGATTTTTTTTTTCTATGTTACTACTTTTGACATTATCTGAGCGCCTGACTGATTTGCAAACTGAAAGCCAGGATGGCTGAGACTGTCGGCGCACAGGACATCCTCGCATAATTTTCATAATTACATTGCCACGCATCAACGGAAATTGCGTGGCGCCTACTAGTCGTTGTCAATAATTACGGCAGCATGACAGACAGCGTCTGCCTCCAACTACGACACCCAACTCCCCTCGCGCCACTCGCCATTTTGTTTAACGTGTGTGTAACGGTAAGCGGGCGGGCAAAATGTAAAAGCCACAGCAATGAATTAAAATCAGCGCCTGCATAAATTATGGCTCTTTTATTAACAAACAATTGGCCACTGCCCCCAAAACCCTAAAGCCGACTTAATGCAATTTAATTAAGCCTCTCGTTGTGGGTTCGGTTGTTGTTGCTTTAAGACTTGGCATGAATGATTTATGAGCCCCACAATTTGTCCTGTACAATGTTGGGGCAGGTAAATGTGCCACACAGCCACAATAATTAAAGCGTTTTCGCAATAAAAGCTAATGAATCATCCCACCAGCTGATCTGGCCAAACCACCTTCTAAAAAGTGTTGGCCAGATATTAAAAAAAGCGGTAAAATTTTGCTTGAATTTTGCCAATTTTGCTGATGTGGCGCACAATTTGCCAGCTCAACGCGCCAAAAATCTGGCAAAATCTAATTGTATAATTATAACGAGCGAGCGGGTGAGCGGGTGAGCGGGTGGTGGATTTCCGGGCCGCAAACTTTTCGCTCTGGCAAGCAAAAGTTGAAAAGTGCACGCCCGAAAATTATGCTACACAAATTTCACCTTAAACAATTAACACTTTTGGCTGGCTTAAGTTGGCGACTGCGGGCAGGAGCGGTGACTGGATCAACAAGTGTCCGGCTTGGCTTGCCAGCGAACTTCACCGTATGATTTCCAGGCTGTGTGTGTGTTGTTATTGTCGTTGCTGTTGCTGCTGTTATAATATAATAAAGCGCTTATTAAATTTTGTGCTGGCGCTGCTGTCAGCATTGATATACAAGCGGTGCGAGTAGCCCACAAAATTGCTGTCCTGGGTTGGCCACAGCCAAACACTTCCTGTTCTGTGCCGCCCCAGTCGTAGCCGTCTTCTTCTTCTTGTTCTTCCTCGCCTCTCTAACCGCTGCTCCATTTCTTGCGTTCATGATAATGATGCGGTTTTGTAAGAGCATTTTGCTGGCCACCCGCCCGGGCCAGACCGAGTACTGTTGCGGTTGCAGCACTCAACTTCGCATACCAGACACCCCTCCCCCCTTCGTCACTTTTGCCAGGCAAAAGTTTTCGTGTACTGGCAACACTTTCGCCCATGTTGTTATCGCTGTAACTGCCCTTGTTTTTGTTTTTGTAGTTCCCAGCGCTGGCAGAAAATTCGTTGAAAGTTATGCGTATCCACGGGAGACGACAAAGTGTATTTTCTATGGCAGGCGATTTTTGGCATTGTGGCAAGGCTAAATTTAATAATTTGTCTATTTCGGCTTTTTATTGTTGATTGTTGTGTAATAATTGAATTTTTAAAAACATTTTTTGCTCAATACTTGAGCTCTAATAGATTTGTAATAAGCTGTAATTGAAATTGAGAAGCAATAAGCTCATTACTTCTACTAATAGGTTAAGGTTACTTTAGTTTTTAGTAAGTACTGGAAATAATAATGATTTCTGTATTTTCTGTACAGTTTTCTTATATATATAATCTTTAGTATAATGTGTTTGCAGTATATATCAACCTTCAATTTCAAATATTATAATTTTAATTATACTTGTTTTTGTTTATTTAATTTTTTATCAACTTTATTCATTTCTTAACCAACTAAGAATTAAGAATCGTTTGTAATTTAGTAGTTAATATATGTTAGTAAATATTTCGTGTTATATCTGTCTTATAAGAGTATCACATTGTTTCCTGCTGACTTCCTTAAGCCCTGCAAGCAAAAACAATTTCTAAAACAATAAACAATATAAGGCTAAATATCAAATAAGATACTTACGCGGCAGTCGATTATTGTGACGCTTGCAGCTGGCCACGGCCAGGAAACAGGGATTGACAAACTCGTGGCATCTGCTGCCATCGCTGCCGTATGTTGCCTGGTAGAACTTGGGGCATTTAATAATGTGGCAGTTGCGCTTGGCTGTGTGTAAGGCGGGTAGGCGTTGTGCGGGCGGAGCCGATGTGGTAACTAGATAACCGGAAAGAAATTCCGCATCAGCTGAAGCACTTGGCTTGCGATTATAGTCCTGGTAGCCGCTGACATTTTGATCATCGATTTCTAGACCATTTTGATTGAAATCAGCCACGTATCCAAAAGAAACGCGACGGTCTGCGTCGCTTTCAGTTGATGGTTGTGATTGACCTGGTATTTGGTCAACTCCAGCAGCTAAGCAGGTAAGCAGTTGCACCAATGCATTAGATGTTGGAACGTCCGGACTTTGCGTTAGTTTATCTTCGGCCTGCGGCAGATACAAAGGTCCAGAAGGCTGCACTATCAGGCCGCGGACAAGACAGTTGTAGAGAACAACAAAACTGATGGCCATATCGAAAGTTAAGCTTAAAGTGGAATATCTAAATTGATGCTTCAGAACCAACTGTGAAGCTTCTTGACCAAGCTAGACGCTTTTATAGCTCCCGGTTCGTAAAAGGCCATTAAGTTAGCCGCATTGGCTCTAGTATGCTTACAATTAATTCTAACTACTTAAATTACGTCGAAATAATAGAAGTAATTAGCCGCTGTACAAAACATAGATTCATTTGCTTTGCTAGAAAGATAAGCAGTTGAAAAGTGTTGGCCATTTCACAATTTAAAGTCTTTTTATATTTGCCCCTGTTTAGAACTTTGCAGCTGAAGGTGATTCGTTACATCCATCCCATTATTCCCATTCGTATTCGCGTCTTTCAATAAAACAAGTTCACCTCAGTACTCCTCCGATTGGGCGAAAGCTGGAATTAGTTACTAAATCTTCTTGCGTCCGATTCTATTTGCCATCGTTGAGGGACGCTGGGAAAAAATCGTTGCGTATATTTATCTTATTTGATCGCAGATTAACTATCCATACAGCTCTGAAGTTCGCTTCCACTTCATCCAAAAGTAGGGCAAAGTGGTTCCAGCTGCGGCTCATTGGCAACTAAGCATCTAACTTGACTGTCGGAGCTAATGCTGCTACGTATTTATATGACGCTGATGCAAAGCTTTGTCCAAATGGCCGATGACGAATCAGGTTTGGGTTTTGTCTAATTTCAAACCACATATCCAAAAATCTGGTTAGCTTGAAATATTATTTATGTCGCAAACTGTAGCTGCTAAGTGTTAAGCACTGTTAACTGACAATTAAAAATAATTGAAAGCTTAATTATATTTAATAACAAGGGAATAATACTAAAACTCTGAGGCTTCATGTGCTGCTTTAAAAATGAAGAGCGTAATATTCTATTATATTATGTATTGGGGGAATGTTATTCTTCTCAAACTAAAAGTGAATAAAAGCCATAAACTTGTATTAAATTTTAAACTACTATTGCAATATTCAATATAATTTTTTACCCTGGATTAAAAGTTCCCACAATAACATATAAAACTAAATTATACCAATGTGTACATAATCTATGTTTAGATTTTACATATATAAATTAGCGACTGATTTGTTTTTAAAATCGCCCATTAGTAACATTTTCGCTGTTATAAAATGGCCACATACCAACTTAAATGGCACTCGGCTAACAAAAAAGCGCAACAATAAAGCCGTAAATCTAAAATTAAATGGCGAGATAAGCGAGCTGCGTAAATTATACCATTTGGTGTTGGCCAAGTTCACACAATACAAATTGCAAAGAAGTCGTCGACGGCAACAAGAGCCAACACACAGCCAGGCATAAAAAGCAACAGGACTGATATACTTATATATAAAACGTGTGTTCGGCTTAGAAGGACTTCAATAGCCGTATTGTGTGCCCGGCAGGACGCCTCTTCCTGTTTTGTGGCTCCGTCGCTGATGTGCATGTTAAATTATTACAATTTTGTAATTTATTTAAGAGCTTTGCATAAATGGACCGAGTCATTTGTTAGGGGCCCAAAGCTCGAAGCCCGGGAGCCGTCCCCTCCTCATATCCGGTAGCTGCCAAGATGGGCGCAGGCGTTATTTTGTCAGTTCATGCGTGATAGATGAATATGAATATAGCTTCTCGTTCTTGCTGTTGTTCATTTTATGTGGTCTGATGCCCATAATGCCATCAAATTTAATTATAAAAGCACATGTAATAGCCCGACTCAGTTCGGCCGAATAGAACACCTTTATGTGTATTTAAGTTATTAATGATTCGGCAAATATGTTTTGCCTACCAATTGAGCTGTGTAGCAACAGAACTTGAAGCTGTTTTGATTTATTTGCCTGCCTGTTAGCCTGCCTGTGCATATTGTGAAATCTGATTTGATTCATCTATTTCAGAGCAAGGAAATGGGTTTCCCCCAAGTGTTTGGCAAATTTAGTAGCTTCGCAGAATTATGCACAAAACACAGTCAACAAATACTTACCTACATAGTCCTCTGATGACGCGACCAAACAAACTAAATGAAAATATCATCCCGCATTAAGCATGATATATGAAAATGATAATGCGCTTTGACAGCTCTAGGCTATGCGAAACTCTCTCTCTCCCTCTCCTTCTCATGAACAAGCATTGAAATTTTTAGCCAACACATTTACACGCACACGCACACACACTTACACACACACACTCACATGCATATGTATTTTTTTAGTCGGCATTCAATACACTCATTGGTTCGTTTGGTTGTCGTAGGTCAGGCTTTAAACTTTTTAGCGCTGGCAGTGCCGCCGACGCTCTGCCCGCTGCCAGCGTCGAAAGAGAGGGCATGCGCAGATGCTTTGTTGACAGCAGAGAGTCAATTTGGGGAAGCAACACGTGCTACTGCATGTGCTTGTCTCGAATATAAATAAACAGCGAACACACAAAAAGTGTGCGCGAATAGTGAATGACATTTTACGCTTAAAATTGCGTAGTAAGGGTCGGCCAATCGTTCCTAGAGCAGGGGTAACCGCCATGCGGGTCGATGCTGCTGTCGCGTTTTATGTAGCATAACTTTTGGCGCCAATGTGACATTTGAGCATTGCACGTTCTCGTGATTTATGTTGGCAGATGCCTACAAAGGTGATGAAGTGCCGCTGCAGTAAACCATGGACAGAGACGCTGAGGATGGAATTTTGGTGGAATGGTGCCAGATTAAAATTTAATTGAAAATGGGTTATATTGTTTTTTATTTATTTTCAAAAATTTAAAAGCATAGGTTTGAGTCTATATAAAAATTAATAATCATAATATTATTTATAATATGATAATTTATGTAATATTTCAAGTTGTCATACTTGGGCAAATTAATTAAACTCAGAGCTAACACTTTAAGAATTCATAAACACATAGAGATGCTCTATAAAAAATACAAATTGAATTATTATAGCAATTTAACGAGACAATAGCAGCAGACGATAATTAAAAATTTCACCGCTTTGTTCTTCATTTTTACTACAATTCTCATTAATAATTTACAACTTCATAATTCAATCTTCATAATTCAATCATTAAGAACAATACTCAAAAACAACAGAGACAGCGTTATGTTATGGTCAGCCATTCGCTTGTTTTCTCCCTCTCTCTATCTCTCTCTTTCAGTCTTCCTCTGTGTTTTTCAGACTAGATTTCAGCACGTCTCCTTTGCCCTTTGGTCCTAACGCAAGTGAGCGTAAGTAATAAAATCGCAGCGTGCAGTAACAACAATGCAATCTACAGTTGATACACTCAGATAGATAGCAAAGAGAGCAAAGAAAATAAAAGAAGAGAATGTGCTCACATCGCTGCTGGCAGCGCAGCGCGCGTCGTTCAATCATGGCATTCAACGTTTGGCTACAGTAACAGCTGCCGAGCCGAAGGGCAATAGCCGACGGATATAATCTCAACCGACTGACGCTGACGCCGCTGTCGACGCCGCTGCTCAGTCTGTCTGCCAATTGAGGATGCTACAGACAGCGACGCTGGCAGCATTGGATAGCATAGCAGCAGGCGAACTGAAAGTTTGGTTCAGTCATTGCCGGCGTTTCGAACTGTTTGGACGTGTTAAGCGGACAAAATTGAAATTGTTGACTGTTAGTGACATGGCCACGGCCAAGTGTATTAGTATTAGTTAAGCACACATATATGCGCACACACATACAAACACACACACAACACTCACATGGCTAATGGTCGGACTATATGTGTGGCTGTGTGAGTTAGGCACTATTTGGGGATTTAATGGAAAAAGCATTAATGGATGCTGGCGTTGTCGACGCCTCGGGGCCGGAAAGGGCCCATCGGTGATAGTGGCCAAGCAGTGTGTGTGTATTACAGAATTTGTACCGTTATGTGCGGCAGTGTATTGTGTATTCTCCTATATATGCGGCAGCCTAAAACTATGCAACAACATTTCGTTTGCTGACATTTGACACACACACACATCCTTTGTGTGTGTGCGCATTTCGGTTTTATCGTGGATTTGACTGACTTTACGGGTTATTTGTCCCAGCGAATGTGTTCATAAAAAATGTAACAAAAGTGGATTTTGCTGGCCCCAAACGCTCCCTCAATTTGTGTGTGTGTGTGTGTTTCGTCTCACGGCAAGCAGGAAGTGGCGGCTGTTGTTGCAGCGACAGACATCTGCACTCAGACATGCACACGACGTACATTAGTGTCACGTTCGGTGGATAAAGTAAATTGAATAAAAGGTGAAATAATTTGCGCACTAAGCGCGCCAACGAATTCAGCCAAGCGACGGTTAATGGCAATAGTGTTAAAAAGGTTGCAAGGCAAAGTGACGAGTGACCAAATAAAAAAGGAGATGCACAAAAACCCCAAAGGAAAGCCAACAAAAGTATATGCAAATTTGGCAGGAGCAGCAACTAAGCCACGCGATAAGTGACTAAAGCACTTCGTTGAAATTTATCGAGTGTAAAACTGCGAGCGCCGGGCAAATTGAATCGAATGGCAACGTGGTCGCAGTCGCGGCCGCGGTCGCTGACGTGTCGTGAAGCATGTGCCACACGATTATCAAAGTGTGATAAAATTGCGGCAACAATGCCAAAAGGCGATGTTTAAAACAAGACCACAAAAAAAGAAAACGAAATAGAGACCCCGTTGCTGTCTAGGCGCGCCCCAGTCACAGTCCATAAAAGCTTCCGTCTATGCACTGCGTATAATTTATGGTCGCGGTTCATTTTTTTTGTTCTTCTTCTTCCTTTTTTTGGCTACCTTTTGGCAATTGTTGAATGCAGCCACAATCTGTTTTTTTTTTATTCGCTTGCAACAGTTATCGTTGCATGTGAAAGCTGCCAGCATATGTGGGACTTTTAATGTGTGTGCTCTATGTGTGTGCTCTATGTTTGTGTGTATGTGTGTGCGTGCGGCAAAGCAATTGCAAAGCACCGCATTCTGGGCGCATTGCCAAAAATAATAAAATCACAATTTTATGCCAGACAACTCAATGTAACTGCGGCCCAGCCAGGATCCTAGGATCATCCCGCTGCCCACACCGAGCACTTGCTCGTCCGCTCGTCCGCTCCGCTTGCCGTGCTCTGTGGCCAAAGATAACGAGGTAATTTCATTGAATGATTTACAATTTTCATTTCGCAGCTCTCGATTTTTGTTTGTTTGTTGTCTTTCTCGAATTAGTTTCAAACGAGCTGAATTTGGCTTCGCTTTGCTTTCGTTTTGCTTTCCTGTTTTGCACAAATCGCCAAATTTCAATGGATATTTCGGATTTGCTTCTCGCATGCTCTTTGCTGGCTGTTTGCTGGTCTATATTTGTATGTGGCTTCTGCCAGGCAAACTGCTGAATTATGCATATACCAGAGATAAGCCGAAATGTTTCAAAAGTCTGGCACAGGAACCGAACTGGCAGATGTTGCGGTTCAAGCTTTGGGTTAGATTGCCTATTAAAGTTTAATCTGTGAAAATATTTCATTTTTGTGCAACGGATAGTAATTGGGTAGTGTATTATCGAGTTGAATAGCGTTGTGACAGCAGAGGATATATAAAGCACGACTTGTTCGATTCAAATCATTAGTCTTTTAAGACAACAATAAATTAAAATAATTTATAAATAATAAACAAAAAGGTTTTCATTTTTACTGTCACAATAATGGTTTATTTATAAGTATTGTGAAAGTTGAAATATTTTCAGCTTAAATAATTCACAAATAAAACTTTGACACTTTTTCTCTATCTTAATCAAAATTAAATGTGGGCAGACTTTTCAAGTACACAAACCTACGCACATAAGTTCTTAAAACCTAAAACAAATTTCTCTTAAACTAATATAAGCTAAATGTGATCCGAATTTACAAACTATAACTTTCTTGAATTATATATTTATGCTGAAATAATTGAGAAAATTTAAGAAGAGCTAAAACAAAGTGAAAAGTGTATATTGGGTTTGTCTGTTCGTATGAACGCAATTATTGAGATGCTTAAGACATAAGAATTCCTATGTACAACTTTTTCGCTATTATTTTAATATATGTTAATACAGTTAAGTTGTTTTAAGAAAAAAAAAAAACACCTGCCTGGCGCACAAAAAAAAAATGAGAAAATTTGAAAGGCTTTACGGTCCTTGTACCAATTAAATTTATTTGTCAGACACTCGGGCGATGTCAGGGACAGTCAGTCGCCAGCGCGACGACGCTGGCAATACACTCAAGTCGGCTTTATTCATTCTAACAACAACGGACACAACAATAACCAGAAGAGGCAGCGAGAAAACAAAGGCACTCCAAACCGCTGGAGGGCCCCTAGGTGAGCCCGAGATGAAATGGGAAACGAGAAACTGGTCGGTCGAGCGGCGGTTAGTCAATGTGACAATGCATCCATCCCCACGAACTGCTTGGTCCCTGGGGGGAGTCCTGCTGCTGCAGCAGCAACAATGGAGGATTATCATGGATTAGAAAAAAATATGCGCGACCATTACAGTGGCTGCCCCGCAACAATTTTCTTTACACAATCGTTGCGCCTGAATTGATGTTGTATAAAAAAGGTGGCCAAACATTTGTTGGAACACGCGGAACGCTGCTGCCACAGCCAGGCGGGTATTATACTTGGCCACTGCTTACCAAGCTGGAGATGGAAAATGTTATTAGGTGGCTCGTCGCCTCTGCATTTCCGCTAACCGTCAGACGCCAACCCAGGGCCAAAAGCAGCTGGCGTTTGGGTTTGAGCTCGATTCCGATTCCGATTCCGACTCTTGTCATTGTTCCAGTGGCCGCTTTTGTGCAAAATCGCTGCCATTTACGAGTGCGTTGTCGCCACGCCCAACGCCCGCAACGGATGCTCTTTGACTTTCGACCCGACCCATTATGCTCTGGGTTCGCCAAAGAGTTGCACTTCAGTCAGTGCGGGTGTGCAAATGGACCCATTGTTTCAGACGCTTCACATTAGAAGAGTGCTGGCTGAAGCAGTTTGGGGCAAACAGGAAATTGTCGGGGCTCCGCTTAAAGTTGCCATTAAATTCACGTGCAGGAAGTCGGCCACATAAATTGCCAAGCTGTCAACCAGCGCTAAACGCAAACACATCCGTTTTACCCCAAGCTCAGCCGGAGAGTTCGCATCACACTTTCCCACTCTCGTTCAGGTGCAAGAAAATATCAAAAAACAAGTAAAAACGCTGCAGTCGGGCTTATCCGACAGCGCAATAGTCGCTTAATATAGTGAAAACCTTAGTGAAAATATTTCAAAAAATTGTTGACTCAGTATATTTACCAAATTTGAAGAATATATTTACCGAATGTAAGACATGCATTTTATGACTTATGATATCTTCAGAGAAGTTTACCAGTAATCTGTCTAAAATATTATATAGACTTTATCAATTTATCACGTTTCGAACTGGCGTATCCAATAAATTTTGTGCACGAAAAAATTGCATTCATACCGTTAGGCATACCCTTATTACATTTCCTATATTAAATACATATAAAAGGTTTCAAGTTACAAAATAAAAAAATTCTGAGAATCTAATATATTGCAGTTTTCATTAATTTTGGTAATGTAATCATTCCTGCTCACTGTAGAAATGGATATCATAGTTATTAATTCGTCCATATATTCCACAATAAATAGAATAATTTTGGCTAACATACCTAAATTTCGGATGTCTCTATAATTGCACTACCCGTTATACCCAATGAAAGGGTATCGATAAAAATACAAACAGTTCAGGTGACGAGCATTAAAACGATTCAACAGCTCGACTGAAAAGAAGAAAAATTATTGCTTGACGCCTCGCGAGGTGGCAACAGCGGATGCAAAAGCGTTTAACGCCAGCCACGCCCTTTCCCCTCCCCCCATCCAGTAGTCCCCACGGAGGTCCTCGCTGCACTTGCGCTCGGCTGCCTCTAAAACACATGCAACAGAGCGCAGCGCAGCTCAGCTTGCTTTGTATGTGGAGCCGTTGTTGCCGTCTGTTACCGTTTGTTGCTGTTTGTTGTGGCGTATTGCACTTAAAGCCATTCACGTTGCACAAACAAACAGACTTGTGTGTTCAAGACGCGTGCAAAATGCAAAGAGAATGCGCGCTCGTATTCATTGGGGGTGGCAAGGTTGGTTTGGGGTTGGCAGGATGGTAGGATCGAGCTGCCAAAGGAGTCCAGTTGCATTGCAAGCCACTTGATTCATTTTTATGTGTGTGTGTGTGTGTGAGTGTGTGTGTGGGTGTGTTGGTCATATTTCGTACAAGATTGATTGTTCTGCTAAATACGTGCACATTACTGGAGCTGGTTACTTTGGAGCGAGCCACGTACATAGGACGTAATTAAACAACTCCAGGCGAAAATGCAAGCAAAAGCAGGTGTCTTAATGAAGACAATGATGCAATGAACAATGAATCATTGAAGTGCTTTCAATTTGCAATTGCTTGCGGCCAAGTTGCAAGACTTAAGACGCTTTGTCATTTTCGAAAACGTTAATTGAAATGCCAATGGAATAATGGAACTGAAATTAACTATCAATCGTTGATTGCGGTATTTAGAAATTTACAGTTCTTGCTGACAACTGAACAGGAATAATCGGATATTGAATTTCCATTTCGAACAGCCATCTATTGTTTCGGCTATTAACTGTTAATTTAATTGAATTTTGATTTTCTTGGAATGTTATGGTCGAGTAAATCAGACGAATATATGTATACTTGCTCTATTGTGATATATAAATGGATATTGATTAAAATAATGAATTCATATAGTGTAAGTAATATTGTTTAAGTGCTTTGTTTAATACAATTGAACATTTATTTGTGGAATGAATATTGCACACATAAACTGCATAATTTGTTTTTGTTTTAATTGAAAATCTGTTTCTATTATTTTGAAATCAGTTTCTATAATTTTCTAGCTGCCTATGACGTCTTTCTAGTCATGAATATAATAAGAACCGAGTCCGTATAAAAGCAAAACATATATTTTTATACCCTGAACACAAACTCAAGTTCTTAGTTTAAAACTATTTATTTTAATATCAGGTGTTGTTTATTTAAATAAATGTTTAAATCTGACATTGACTCTAGGCTATTCTTAGGTCAAAAATATTGATTTGTTGAGTTCAGCTTTTATCTGAATTGGAACAACTCAAGTTCAAAACATGTCAAGGCATTCGAAACGCTGCGAGCATTGTCCTTTATCACGAGTCAAAACTGTGGTTAGAAACCCATTAGGCACCAATTCAACATTGTTGGCTGAATGAGCTGTTGGCCTTTTGGCGACTGGCAGAAAGCAGCAGATTATCGCAACAAACTGCCAACAGATAAACAGTTGTTATGGCCCGACTCACACGTTACAGAAACACAACTGTTAAATACATCCATACTCACACACGCACACACACATACACATGCACACTCGTACACTTATACAGTGACATTAAGACAACCACACAGTAAGCTAGTGCGACATATTTAAAGCGCCGCAACACATTTAGCGTCAAATTTGCTGTCAGTTAGCAGTTATGACACACAAAGCACAAGGAAAAGTAAACGCATGTGAGCGCAAAGGATACGGCGTGTGTCCTGAAGGCTGAAGGGGTGTCAGCAAGCGGAGACCGTACAAGGAGCCAGACAGTTAGACGGGCCAAAGAGCGTCGTACAGAAGTGTGGAAAATAAAAACTCATTAAAAATGAAAGGCAAGCAAATCCACACACACCCACACACACACACACACACACTCACTTATGAGGTGCGAGCGGATGTGTGTGGGCGGGATAAGGTCTACACACTCACTTTTTTGTGTGACGGCGACACCAACCAAGTGCTGAGCAAAGAAGCAAAACGCTCCCAGCAGAATGTTCAACAAAAGACGCAGCAAAAAAAAAAATAAAAATAAACAAATCATTTTAAATTCTCAATTAAATGCAAACAGAAGAAGAGGCAGCACGTCTCGCATGATGCAGAGACCAGAATTCGCATCCGCTGAAAAAAAGGTGTCAAGTTGCAAACATGAAAGGACTCTCCAGCGTGACCCTTGCCCCTCACGCCACCTCCCTTGCCACACCCTCCCCCCTTGCCGTTGGCGTGCTGTCGATTCTTGTAATGGGTGTCATGATGATGTTTGTTTAGTCTCTGCTAAACGCAAAGTGCCTGCCTAAGCAGTGGGCGTGGCAATCATACTGTATAATACGAATTCTGTGAATTTCGCCTTTGTAGGGCTGTTGAACTCTTTCCTGAATAGACAAACATTCAGTGTTAAACCAGTGTTAAACAAAGTCTCGCACACAAGCGCGCACACACACACACACAGATCTCGGAAACTCCTCGACCTCAAAACATGCATATATCTTCTTTATTGTAGTTATGCTTTCGTATGCCGTGTGGGCGTGGCCATTGCGAATAAAATTTAATGATGCTAAAAGTCATTCATTTCGTATGCTCGCTCATAAATACTCGTTAAATGTATTTACAAAGTACGCAGCAAAGCTGTAGAGAGCAATACAAACTAAGTTTGTGTTGTTGTTGTTGTTGTTGTTGACTGATCTGGTATCCCAGAGCCACTGCCAGACCCATCGTCCTCCTGGCCATGTTTATGTACTGAACACTCTCTGCGCCGCAAAGGAATTGCTGTTTGTTATTGACTCAGTTGTTATGGCTCTGGCCGAGAGTTGAACTTGACATGTGCTGTGAGAATACATTATCCATATATAGTGTGTTAACAATCAACATTCTATGAAAAATCATCAATTATTGTAGTTAGTTTTTATATTTAAGTTGCTTTTAAATTTGTCAACAGAAACACAAAAAAAAAAGCAAAAATCGAAAAAACCAAATATAACATAGTTACTTTTTGCGTAAAGTGCGAAATGTCATTTACTATCTTTGGGATTCTTTTATTATGGATTTGGTGGGTATTTTTAGTATTAATGGATTTTTCTTTGCCGTTGGTGCTCGTAATCACGTCCAATCTCTAAGCAAACACAAACTTAATTAATTATTTTCTACTGTGTTAACCGAATAAATATGAAAATGTAAATACTAAGGAAAATAACTCACAATTACCATTGTTAAAATATATATATATGTATATAATTCAATTTATTGGGTAACAACTAAGCTTGTGACTTTTATTTTCCTATCTACAGGTTGACGGCGACGACGTTGGCGGGGAGCAGAACACAGAAGGAGAAAACAAAAACTCGTATGCAACAAGCAGACAAACTAAGCGTTGCAAACAAGCAGCAGAAGAGAGAAGCTGCAACAAAAGTAAACTAAAATTAATTTAATAATAACAGAGAGCATAAAGCAAAATAAACACATACGCGCACATACAACTATAATATATATATGCAACGAAATGGGTTTATTAGTGCAAAACAGAGAGAAAGGTGGGTAACTAATTGCGTCTACAGTTGTTGATGCTGCCACAATTGTTGTTGTTCTTATTGTTGCTGTCGTTGTCGTTGTTGTTTGTTGCGAGTAGTTGCCGTCATCGTTGTTGCCAACAACTTAAACTGCATTCGTGTAACAGTTAAGCGAGTTTTGAGCAGAGTAAACAAACTAAAGGCGCACACGAGCAGCCATAAATATATCAAAAAGTGAAATGCCACACACACACACCCACACACACACACATGCACAAGTGCCTGCAGTATGGAGTGCCGCGTCTGCGTTGGCAATCTGCCTGTCCGCCTGTCTGGCTTGAGTGCTGCCTAAATGAGAGCCGTGCGCTAAAACCGAATCCAAATTAGCCGCATTTTATAAGTTGCACTTGAAACAGACTCGCACAAGTGGAGGGCAACCGACGACTGGCAGCAACAACTAATGCACCGACTGGCTTTAAGTTTAAAACAATTCGCAAGCACAACTGCATTTGCATAATTACGTAATGATGATAATTATCCTGCTTTGCCTTTCTGTTTCTCTTTGCCAGCGATTATTGCCAGGTATACGCCAGGACCGACCCTGCCGGTGCTGTTGCTGCTGCTGATGCCGCTGCTGCTGCTGCTGGTGCCCTCACAGGCCACAAGCGGCTTACGCGTGCCAACGTTCCTGCTAGAGCCCTCGCCACGCCTCCTGTTTGGAAACGATACGGGCGCACAGGTTGGTTGCACGGCGCATGGGAATCCACCGCCCGTGGTGTCGTGGGTGATGCGGGACGGCTCGTTGGCAACTCAGGTACCCGGACTGAGGTGAGTTTTGCGGTTTCGACAACTACGATGCGTATGAGTAATATTAAGTAAGTGCACTCACCCTGTTCCATCGGGCTTTGCGGCTGCGGTTGCCGCTGGCACACTATTGCGGCTTCGAATTGTGGCCATATTAAAGGCGTTTCGGGCATATTTTCAATTAGCATGTTGGCAAGCCCCAAACTTGCGTTAAGCTCTGTACTTATCAGGCTAAAAGGAATGCTAATATGCTACTATTTTCAAGAGCTCTGGCAAAATCAATGTTGTCAGAGCCAGACCAAGTGCTGCGGCCACAAATAAATGTCCTCAGAAGACTTATTCAGAAGAGCAGAAAAAGGTTTTCTACTTTCTATGGCTGCCAAACAATAAGGGCGCTATACTGTGCCTGCTTGAAAAGGCCAAAGAAATTACACACAAAAGTAATGCGTGGGGCTGCCAGACAGCAGCAGCAGCTGGAAAACCAACAACAACAACAACAACTGCTGCTGCTGCAGACTCGCTTTCCCAGAAATGCGCTCATATGTTAATGTCATGCAACCAGACAAACGAGTTGAATCCCACTTTCAGCGCCCACCCTCTACTCCTGTTCTTCATGTCAGCGCTTTGTTAACTTTTAAAATATTAAAATGTTGTCAGGCTCTAGTTGTTGCTTTTAATATTCTTACTTTCGATGTGTGCATTATGAAAACTTAAATGGTAAATTAAATGTGGCTTTGCTATTTCATAAAAACATACAAATATGTTGTTTATCTGTTTCTGAGCTGAGCATATTTATTTCATTTGAACAAACAAATTCATTTGTAAATAAACATTGGAATTATTCACATAAAAAAGTGACCTCCAAAGCTACAATTTTAGATTTTCTTATAGTGACCATAGGTGGAAGGAATAAATGCAAAATCTTGCTAAAAAGCCAGTGAGTAGTTCCAGTCGGGTCTAACCGACACCACAATACTCACAGTTTAATTATAAAAAAAAAATTATGAAAATTGTCTCTAATCGGGCACAATTAACATATAAGCATTGTTTAATAAGTTTTATTGATTTACTAGATTAATATTATTCTTGTTGCCTTAAATCTTGTTAAGGTGCTGATTTAGATTCCTCTAAATTTTTCATTTTTGTCATAATTATATATAAGGGTTCAACTCCAGCTGCAACTAGCTTAATTAATGCGTATTTTATGTTTATGTTTAATGATTGATTTATTTTCAAATAAAACACATTTATGAATTTATCGTATTTTTAATAATATGTGCCGCAAAGAGTAATTGAGTTGCGTAAAAGTATTCTAAAACTCACTTTTGGTTTGGCAAAATGAAATGTCAATCAATGATCAACCGGGCCCAAACACAAATTTATAAATGTTTGTGTAAGTTAGGCAGCTCACGTAAAACTCGCTGTGAATGACTTTGTGCATTTAATAGGATGTGTATGTGTGTGTGTGTGTATGTGGTCGACAGTTGGTCCTGGCCCCTAAAATGAGCTCTGGACGCAACAGAGCTGCATGGAAATGAAACAAATTGTATTTTAAGCTGTTAAAGAGCATAGTTGATAGTTGAGTTCAAGTGACGTATTCGGGTACGAGAATATGGGATGTGTACTTATCTCTCTCGACCCACGAAGTGGAGTTAGTGATTTTTTTCCTAGTTATTTATTTTCTTTTACTTTTTTTGGCTTCATGCAGACGGAATAGACGTAAACAAATTGCTAGCACTTAAACATTTTTGAAAACTGCGCTTGATGAAGTTTTTTTTTTTGGTTTTATTTATTTATTTATTTTTTTTTTTGCTGGTCTCCGGTTTCTACCAACAGGATGGTCGCTTCGTTCGCGCTGTTACTTGTTAGTTGGCTTCAACTGAGATGATTAGCGACCATTGAAAGGCTTACTATCCCTTGTGCTTTAAATGGAATGTAGTGGATCACTGTCCGGACTTTATTCTCGATATGCACAGCACAGTTATGTGATGGAATTTAGATTCTTAAGAGCCAATTAAGTACTTAGTATTTAGGAAATGCTTTTACTCTTAAGCTATTTGAAAACAGGCAAATTAGTTAAAAATCAGTTAAAAACTTTTTTAACATTACTTTTTCTAATAAATTGGGTAAAATAGTAAATTTTTGCTATATTTTTGACTCAAAAATACCCATGAAATTTAGGTTAAATTGTTAATTAAAATATAAATTAAATGATTTGAATAACAAAAAAGATAAGTAAAATAACAAACAAACAAAACAAACAAAAAGTTGAAAAAGAAAAAGAAAAAGTTGTTTCCGGATTCAGCTTTCTTGAATGTTTATAATTTTTTAAATAACACTGTCGGCCGTCAAAATTCAAAATTTAATAGATTGCTCTCAACATTTTTGGAAAACATTGTTCACAGAGAAGGATAGTATACTCTACAATATAATTTTTGGCAAGACGGACATTGCACAAACCCAATATACTCTTCTCACTTCATAAATAATCACAAAATAATTTGAAATCAAAAAAACACTGTGAAAACAAAGGGCGAACATCGTTTGAATACGTTGTTCTGGCTTCGTATCCTCGCTCGCAGCAAAGGTACTCAGGTGTATTTTATATGCATTTCCTTCTGGACATTACACTGTCCTTTATGATGTTGCGATGGGTGCTCTTAAGTCCCATTGTTAGTAGCTGTCGTGCAAATATATTCGCAAGCTGCTTAGGTTGCTGCTTAGGTTTCCTTTGCCTTGCACACTCGATCGGTGGCTGCATGGGAAAATCCATAGGTTTATTGCATTTTTATGCAAATCTTCGCCTATAGTTGCAATATAAAAATATTCGACGGCAAAGTGGCTCCTATTTTGGCTGCTTTTGTACAACAAATTTTTTGTGTTACGCTCTCAATGTATATAAATAAATAACGACGAAAGCCCAAGACTTTGCGTACTAAAATATTGCATTCTGCTTATATTCTTTGTGTGTGCTTTTGGTTTCTTTCTTTTTTCAGAAAAATATCTGGCAATGGCACATTGCACTTCCCACCATTTTTGGCGCAATATTATCGCACGGATGTACACGAGGCCACCTACCGTTGCCGAGCCAGCAATGAGGCCGGCACAATATTGAGTCGAAATGTGCAGGTGCAAGCAGGTAAGCGGAAAGTACACTAAAGTAGCTGACGCTGCAGCTATGGAGTGCATGGTAGCTCCATTAGCATGCACAACAAGCCGCAAATACAAATACTTACACACATAGCGACACTCACACACACACATGAATGCAATGCACATTTACAGGCTACTCACGTGCGGCGGCTGCACCTGCAGCTTTATCATGGAATTTGCTAGCAACTTTTTTGTTCCTATATGTAGTTATCATGATTTTGTTGCATCTGTTGGTCGTCTGCTTGTTTTGACATGAGTTGGTTTTTGATTTCTGCACATATCACTTTATTATCCTGCGCATTTCCTATCTTAAGCAAGTGCCGCATTCCTCAAGGCGTGGATTAATAAATTGCATCTAATGATCTGTATAGACTACGCCCTTCTGCAGAGGCGAGACCCCACATTTAAAGATAGTTACTTCTTTGCTTAAAAGCCGGACCAGAATTACTTAAACCACTAAGAACACCGCAGTCACTCGTTTATGCTTTTTTCAAAAATAAATCAAAAACAATATTTTTTAAAAAAATTTTTTGATTTTAAATGTAGAATCGATGTTAAGGAAAATGCCAGAATGTCATCAAACATGAAAATCGGTTTTAAATATAGACAATGTTTATGAAGAATCATGATCAGAATGCCATCAAACATGATGGTGTTCAAATTTTTCTCAATTTTGGCATGATTTTTGACAAAAAATTTGAAATTTGTTTTTTATACTATTTGAGGCCAGTAAAATCGATTAAAAAAAACAAAAAAAAAATTTTTTCAAAAAGTTTATCGATTTTAAATATAGAATCAATGTTTATGAAAAATCATGATCAGAATGCCATCAAACATGAAAATCGGTTCAGTTTTGACAAAGTTAGGGGTAGTTCAAATATGAGACCTATGGGGCCAAGAGCTTTACATGTTCAAATTTTTCTCAATTTTGGCATGATTTTTGACAAAAAATTTGACCCCCTCAGAATCATGTTAAATGTTGTTTTTTATACTATTTGAGGCCAGTAAAATCGATTAAAAATGCAAACTCGCAATTTTAAATTTTCAAAAAAATTTTTTTTAAAAAATACATAAGGGGAGAGTACATGCTTTTTTCCAAAAACAACAAAAAAAATTTTTTTTCAAAAAGTTTATCGATTTTAAGTATTGAATCAATGTTTATGAAGAATCATGATCAGAATGCCATCAGACATGAAAATCGCAATTTTAAATTTTGAAAAAAAATTTTTTTTAAATACATAAGGGGAGAGTACATGCTTTTTTCCAAAAAAAGAAACAAACAAAAAATTTTTTCAAAAAGTTTATCGATTTTAAATATAGAATCAATGTTTATGAAGAATCATGATCAGAATGCCATTAAACATGAAAATCGGTTCAGTTTTGGCAAAGTTAGGGGTAGTTCAAATATGAGACCTTTGGGGCCGAGAGCTTTACATGTTCAAATTTTTCTCAATTTTGGCATGATGATTTTTGACAAAAAATTTGACCCCCTCAGAATTATGTTAAATGTTGTTTTTTATACTATTTGAGGCCAGTAAAATCGATTAAAAATGCAAACTCGCAATTTTAAATTTTGAAAATTTTTTTTTTCGAAAATACATAGTGGGAGGGGGGGTACATGCTTTTTTCCAAAAAAAATTTAAAAAAAATTTTTTTTCAAAAAGTTTATTGATTTTAAATATAGAATCAATGTTTATGAAGAATCATGATCAGAATGCCATCAAACATGAAAATCGGTTCAGCTTTGACAAAGTTATGGTTAGTTCAAATATGAGACCTATGGGGCCGTGAGCTTTGCATGTTAAAATTTTTCTCAATTTTGGCATGATTTTTTCGAAAATACATACGGGGGGTGGGTACATGCTTTTTTCCAAAAAGATCAAAAAAAAAATTTTTTCAAAAAGTTCATTGATTTTAAATATAGAATCGATGTTTATGAAAAATCATGATCAGAATGCCATCAAACAGTTCAGTTTGACAAAGTTAGGGGTGGTTCAAATATGAGACCTATGGGGCCGAGAGCTTTACATGTTCAAGTTTCTTTTTTCAATTTTGGCATTATTTTTGACAACAAATGTTACCCCCTCAGAATCGTGTTAAATGTGTTTTTTTATACCATTTGTGGCCAGTAAAATCGATTAAAATTCGAAATTTGTTCGAAAATACATACATGTACCCCCCATGCTTTTTTCCCAAAAAAAATTATACAAATATCGATTAATAACCTTTATTAAATATATTTTATTATTTTTCTATTTATGTATTTATATCTTATCAGAGCATTTTTGTTTTTTTTATAATAAATATACATTTTTGTTTAGTTGATCCATAATTATATCTTATGATAGTTCAACGAATAATTCATATTTAATTTTTTATATCACCAATTAACGAAAATTAAAATTTAATTGTGTTATAAATATTTCAAATTAAATATTAAGTATAATATGTTTAACTATAAAAATATGAGGAAAGTACCTAATTTTATATTTTTAAGATACAGTTACACCAACTACACCATTTTGACAAATTTTTAATGGGTTCAGGGCGTAAAAGTAAAAGCAATTGTTTTTATTTTGAGCAACCGATTTAAAAACTATATTCGAATATTGCCAATGTTGATTTCATTTGTATAGTCACACGATCCGCAATCGTAGGCAAACAATCCAATATAAACCAGTTCAACCCCATGTGAACTGAATAGCCAAAGATGCATGATAGTCGCTTATAATCTCATTCAATATTTACGTTACGAATTTTTCATGTGTATCATTTTTGATATTTTTACGACTCATATGTTGTCGCCTGGCGTAGTTGTTTTTATTTTATTTGCTCTTTTTACACTTTTTTCTTTCTTTCTGCTCTTCACTTCCGTTTCGCATGTAATTTAAAGCAATTTCATTCATTTAAACTGCTGCCATTTTTGTACTGCGTTGCGTTTATTGTCCCGTATGTTGTGCACAGTCTCAACCAGACCCCATCCACCTCCCCTCCCCACTCTGCTGCAATGGTTTTCCCAAAACTCCAATGGCCGCCCCGACAGCGTTTTATGCTTTCAGCCGAAGAACAGTTTTGGCCCAATAGGCATGCAACGATTGTTGATTTTCGGCAATTTCTCTGTTTCTCATCTACTGGTGCTTTTGTTTCTGTTGCTCTTTCCCCTTGTTCTTGTTGTTGTTGTAGTGGTTCGTCGTCAGTTTCATGTGCACGTGGAAAACACTGAAGTCTATTTGGGAAATTCGGCGTTGATTAAGTGCGCTATACCGGAATATGTGCGGCCTTATGTGCGCGTGACCAGTTGGCATCGAGGCGAGGAGATACTGCTGCCGGAACTGTCGGATGTTGGTGAGTGTTGCCACATTTTTACACACATACACGCAAAAATACTGATGTGTATTTGTGTGGGTGTTTATCTGCTACTGAAATTTATGTGTTGCTATTCTTGTTTCTACTTGTTTGTTACTTTTGTTGCTGTTGCTGTTGTTGTTTTTGTTACTGTGCAACATGTCCTGAGGGATGCACAGTTTCTGCGCAGTATTGCTGTTAGCGTTGACATTTATTGATAAATGCTACGTATACAGTGCCAGGACCTTGATTTTATTATGCATTTTCTGTTGTCGGTTACTTTGTTGATTTCGCTGCCATTTTGCTTTGTTAAGTTTTGACTCCATTTTTTTTTTGCGTTTCTATTGCCACTATTGTTTTATGCAATTTTATGAATTACGACTTCTTGCCATTGGCTTCACTGCAGCCGGTCGCTATGTGCTGCTAGCAGCCTCCGGCGAACTGTATGTGCGCTCGGTACGGTCTGAGGATGGGCTGGTGAAGTTCAGCTGCCTGGTTACCAACACTCTGAACGGGGACCGACAGCGCAGCGATGCGGTCATGCTGCAAGTGAAAGGTAACGCGAAACGCAGTTCGGATTGAGGCAACGCTTCGATAACTAATACATTGAGGAATTAACGTTCGTTGCAGAGCTCAGCAGGAATCTGGCGCCGCGCACCAGCCAAAAGCCAGTGATGGAAATTGAGGTGGAACGTGGCAACGATGTGCATCTGCCTTGCAACATTCAGGGCAATCCATTTCCCATATTCACGTGAGTATTGAATGCCGCGATTTTCTCAATATCCTCTATCTAATTTCTGCCGCCTGTTGCAAATCGTATTGGGCTATCTGTGCAGTTGCCAACTTTTATCTGTGGCAATAAAATAACAGCACGCACAGTGCTAAACACATGGGAACGGCAAGAACTGGGCTGCTTGCCACTCGGCTTGGCAACATTTATAGACAGCACTTAAGTGCATTTAAATGTCTGCCAGGGGCCCGGAATTTATGCCATATTAGAGGATGCCGTGTTAGTGCTAATTACGTAGACTTTGCATTGAGTTGGGCCGGCAACACGTATTAAGCATTTTTGATGGCCCAGCATTAGCCATGTGTTAATGGGGTCCTAACTTTGCTGACAAAAACAAACTAATAAAATAACTGGCTATCGGCCAAGTTACTCAGAGTGTACATAATCATCTTGTTTATCCAGTACACAAAGTATTGGCTTACAAAAGTAAACACTTTACTGGCCAAACAATGAAAGCCAATTTCGGTAAACAACAAACAACAGCTCCAAAAAAAAAAGAAGCTACTAAAAGTCTGTCAATAAAATATATCAAATAACACCAGACATTTGCAACTAATTAGCAGTATAAAAGACCTGGTTAATTGACAGGCCAATGTGACTTGTGCCAAGGCAAAATTTAGTATCCAGTTTCTCCTAGCCAGGCTTATTAAAATTTCATGCAGTCATAAGCACTTGACGTGTGCGTCAGAGAGAGAAAAAGAGAGAGAGAGAGAGAGAGAGAGAGAGGGAGTGAGCGAGTCTCAACAAAACCTATTCAAAGCTGAGACGGGGCAAGAAGGCACACACAAGTGATGGGGGAAATCCAAACAAACACCAGACAAACATGCAAAAAGCGCTCACTGAGTGCTCGCAATGTGAAATGCCAGAAATATTTTCAAATGGCAACCCGCAAAGCAGGGAAATGCCAGACAACGCGAGATTTATTCAGCATATTTTCAGTAAATGTTGTTTTCTCTTTCTTTTATCCCCATCGGTCTATGGGCATCCTCGGGCACATTATGATTTCTATAAATGCGAGAAAAATGCGATAATTTTGTTTTTAGCTGAAGTTTAGTCCGAGTTGCCTACGTGGTTGGCATGTCCAATAAGAGAAATCGGTTTATGGCTTATAAGCTGAGCGCTTCTTATTGATTTCATCAGCAGTCTGTTTTTTTATTTTTGTTGTGCGCGTGCCTGGGGCTAGTATGTTAAATGTCTTCAATATTTACTTTTTGGTAGAATGTATATAAATAAATAACGTTGATACCATGAACCGTTTTGTTATATCCTCATTCCGGGAATGTTATATAAACTTATTAAATTATTTTTAAAAACGTTGGTGCACTTAAACAGGCATTTGCTTGTTAAGTTTTATATTTTTATTAAATAAGCAAACTACATTTAGCATCCTATAAAATAAGCATTGTTGTGCCAAGAAAAACCCTTCATCCACACAGGGTAGCCTGGGACTGGGCACGCGGATCTCCATTATTCAGTTGCCCAAGTGCCTGAGTACTTACAAAAAGCTATTTTTCATAGAATGCAAGAAGCACTAAGTACAAGTTAGGTACATATTCTATACGAATTCTCCTATTATCTTTGCTAAACTTAATCATAGAGTATCTTCATATTGTTTGCCATCTAACTAATTATACCATGAAAGCTACAGTAAAATTTAGTTTTGTATGTTTTTGTAATGCATAAATAATGAATCATCTCCTTTAAGGGTCCCGAATACGATTAAGAAGTTATTCCAAAATGGGAACAAAGCTTTCGCAGCTTGGATAAGGGTATCTCCTTATCGGGCACTTCCAACTTAAAAATTAATACCTGTTTTCTTTTAAAGTCTTAAGCATAAACGATCTACTGAATGTTATAACTATTGTGCTCTTATTATGTTACTTGCAGCTGGTACCGCGTTTCAGACTCGGCGGCTCTTTACCCCATACCATCGTCTACGCGCGTGATACTTTCGCGTACATTGTTGCTTATCAAAAATGCTGATGAGCGGGACGCGGGAAAATGGGTGAGTATCTGAGGTGGCGGGCACACACACACACACACACGCACACATAGTAACCTCAAATCCGCTGACAAGCGCTGACTGTCAGTTAGTCAGTCAATCAAACGGCTAAAGTCAAGCAGTTTGACTGTCTGCCATAGTGTCTGCCACTGAAATATTGTGTTCAATGCACAGTCTGTCATATATATATAAATATATATATACGTACACGCAGTACTCAAATGTTGCGCCATACAGAGTTGATTGATTTTGGCTGGCTTATGTAACAGACCCCCGAACTACCCCACCCTGTTCTCCTGTTCGCTTGTTTTTTTGCAGATTTGCCAGGCATCGAATCAGTTTGGGGAGCAGCGCATCGAAATTCGGCTCAGTGTTAATACGTTCGTATCTGTGCATATACTGCCGCAAGTGCAAATTGTCAATTCGGGCGGAACGGCAATTTTCAATTGTACGACAACGGGCTCCGCGATCGATGCCATCGACTGGCTGCACAATGGGAAACCGCTGCAAGCGAATAATGCACTTAGCACCGGTCGGGATAAGTAAGTATACTAGCAGCACGTAACATGCAGCAAGAACAGTAACATGCAACAGCAACAGTAACAGCAGCAGCAGCAGCAAACACAAATGCCACATGCAACATTGTGTGTTGTTGGAAATGAGCATAGGCCATTTCGAACTGTATCTCTTTTTTCAGCAGTTGCAAAAATGTATCGTAGCCGAAATAAAAAAAAGCAAAAAAAAGAATGGGAAAAAGTCATGGATTACACGCTGTTGTTATTGCAGCGCCGTTGCTATGGATGTTCCTAGCCAAACAATTTTTATTGCTGTGTATTATTATTGATGAGTGCTGGAAGAGCTGCGTATTGGTGGAGTAGAACTTCATTTGTTGCCAGCAACAATTTCATTTTTCGCTATTGTTCGGCCTTTTTTGTACCGCGTATTTTTGGTTATTTTTTCTATTATGATACCAACCATGTTTTTCATTTTTTTGTTTTTCTTGCATGCCGCTGTCAGTTATTCGCTGATTATTTAAGAGTTTTGCGCTATTTTCCATAGTTTTCGAGTAACTGATGCGTGTTGTGGTCAATGCTCAAATATGTTGATTGATTGCAATGAATATTCGAGGATTCCAATCAATTGTCGAGAGTGCATCAATCGCTTGATTGATAAAATTCAAAGAGGGATTTTCACCGAATCTACATTTTAGTCCGGTTGTTCTAATTCTAGTTCTACATATAAGATTGCACTCGAATTAATGCGCAAGCAAACACAGAAAATACAAGATAGTAGAATGCATTTATTATTGTTAATTAGTGCAAGTAATTAAAATTAAATAGAAGACTAGCAGTGCAAACACATACGAATGCATGTGCCAGTGTGTGTGTGTGTACAAAACATAAATTATGTTAATCTTAGAAGCGCCAGCTTGCCAAGCTGCCTGCGACTGGGCGTTGTGGAACACATACATATCCACTTGAATGGGTTGAACACATCTTGATAATTTAATGCAAATTACGTGAAATCAGCATAATACGCAGCTTGGCCAAGCAAAATGCAAACCCGAGTACTCAGGCACATCAGCACAAAATATATATACGACAATATAAGCACATATAACATTGGAGCTGGCAAACAGCCCCGAGTACAAACCGCCTGGAAAAACAAATATCATTCGGGTATATGTGTGTCTTTCGTCGGTTGTGTGTGTGCGAATGTGTGTTTGTGTGGGCGAGCTGACCAGCTGTTGCCCAAGGATATACACCAAAGAAGAAGCGGTCAAGCGGACCAAGAGAAAGAGAGAAACGAATAGTGCGGAAGCGCAAGGGTAAACCGAGATGAGCTCAAGCAAATCAGCATAACAAATCAAGCAGAAATTTTTATGCTTATGCTAATAAAATAAATAACAAATTTCGCCTGAGCGAACAAAAGGCCAATGCACACAAAAAACAAATACACCTACACACACACTTCCACATAAGCACACACACACACACAATCGTTTACACTTTTAGCTTACAAAATGGCGTGAGTTTATAGCATATTGTTTGCTCGAACTTTTTCCATGCAGCATTGCCAGTTTTGAAGCGCAGGTCTTTCCTAGCCAAAGTTTAAATAGGTCTTTCTGCTTTTTTGACAGATTTTATTTTGTAAATTCTCTTTTTATATTCGTTCACGAAGCGAAAAGAGTATATTGGGGTTGTCCAACCGTCTATCCGGATGAACATAAATTTTTAAAAACGCTATTGAAGCAAGGCAGACAAATTGTTAACATGTCGATACTCCTCGAAGAACGATAGAACGTGAATATTTCACACAATTATAAAGTTGCAATCAGCAAATTTGGTATTCCGATAGTGACATCGCCAAAAATCTAATTAAATAAAAAATGACGACCGTTTTCGACTGTTTTATGCTGTTACTTTGCTGTGAGCGAGTATTGCGCAGTCGGCAACATCCGACTGCAACATTCTTACTTTTTTTGCAGCATACGCTTCCTATCGAAGAGCTCGCTGCTCGTACTGAATGTGGGACGACGCGACCGCGGTGTCTATCAATGTCTGGTGGAGAATCAGCGCGCCAGTGCGCAGGCAATGGCCGAGCTGAAGCTGGGTGGTAAGTTGATATGGGGGGATTTCGAGTTGACGGTGGGTATGAGTACGGATGGCCTCCCTACCTACTCATGCATAGTTTATGAGACAGGGTTTGGCATTTATCAGCCGTACTACTTTTGGCTCTTTGCCTTGCAGACACTGTGCCCGAATTGATTTACACGTTCATTGAGCAGAATGTGCGTCCTGGACCATTAATATCGCTTAAGTGCTCCGCCAGCGGCTCACCGCCGCCGCAAGTAAGTTCAAATGTTTTATTGCTATTATTATGCATTGTTATGACGTCACACGCACAAATACACGCACACACACACACACACTCACAAACTGTCGATTAAGCACACAAATTATACAGTTTACAGCCATGTCCTGTCTGCTCCTTATTGATTATGTGCTGCACTTCTCCTTGCAGTTCGCCTGGCTTCTGGACTCGCAGCCTATTATGGATGTGTCGCTGCATCATCGCTTCGCAATTGGCCAATTTGTCGATATATCTGGCGATGTTATAAGCCATTTAAATATCTCACATGTGCGTCCCGATGACGGCGGCCTGTACAGGTGCGTGGCAAGCAACAGCATGGGCAGCGTTGAGCATTCCGCCCGACTGAATGTTTACGGTAAGTTAATAAATTGGCTACGAAATCAATTATCCAATATGACATTTTGAACTCTAAAGAGATGCCCCTACCCGATCCCTATGGCATTTCAAAAGGCCCCTTTGTGCGGCGCACAATGTAAATCACAAAAGACGCTGAGCCATGAATTTTGTTAGTTATCCAGCCTTACCCGCACTGATTGGAAATACATTTTGTCAAGGCAACGGCAACGTGCCAAAAGGCAGAAACTTTAGACTCGACAACAACAAAAAAAATCTACACACATATTCAGCACAAAATTCCAAGAAAATTCCCCAGCGGAAGCGATGATGATGGGGTCGCCTTCGATCTGTTTTTGCCTATGTGATCCACTGATAGCTGGAGGTTATGGGGGCCAGACTTGCGGGATAATCACTGTCAAATGAGACTATAAACACTGGCTTTTAAAATACAAATATGCGAGTGTGTCCTTAGCTCTGGCTTTTCCCCAAGCACTTAAAGGCAAGTCGCACATATTTCTGAATTTAAGCATTTTAAGCTATTTTGATAATGTTTAATGTGTTAATAATGCACAAGCGAATACATATTTGGCACATATTAATCATATGTCCTGCCTTAAGCTTGCCTCATGATTGATGCTGTCTTCAATCGCCCATTTCCCTGTAGCATGCATACATGTGTGCGTATACTTGATATTTAAGTGGGCGTATTGATGATAAATGACCACTGACTGCCTTTGGGTCCCACTCGTCGCTGAATCGATAATCAAATTAGGCCTGTGTGCACTGGCCTAAGCGACATTGGAAACGCGATTAAAAACGAATGACAGAGCACAGTCACAAATAAAGACTATTTCTCTGCCTATCAATTGTTAAACGATAATCGCAAGCCATTCAAATTGGAAATGCTTTTGATTTCGAAATCATAAGCGAAACAACTTTATATATATCGCAAATCAGTCGAGATGCCAATTACCTTTTTTACCCATTTTTAAAAGATTCAGGAGATAACAAATTTCGTTGGACTATTATATTATATTTATCACTTATGAGAGTAAAAAACAATCAGATGCTAGAGATGCTGAATGCGGAATGTAACAGCAGCATTACGCAAACGCTCTATTTTATGGGCCGATATACGATAGAAAATGTGAAGCGAGCTGTTTAATTATAAATATTGCAATTTATACAACGCATTTGCACACGCAACATACTGCATTAGCGGCAGTATAATTTGCACCCTGTGGCGTTGGCGACGGATGCGTTTTATGCATTAAAGTCGCATCTGCACCCAGTGGAATATAGTTTGAATTATTAAGCATTGGCGCATTTCTGCCTAATTGCATTTTGTAACTAATTTAATAAATTACATAATGCTTTTTCACACACTCACACACACATACTTGCAGGTCCGCCGTATGTGCGAGCTATTGGTCCCATTAAAGCTGTGGCCGGCGAGGACGTAACTGTACGCTGTCCGTTTGCCGGGTATCCTATTGACCAAATTCGCTGGGAAAAGTCGCACCACGAATTGACAACAAGTAAGACAAATTACAAGGGACAATGGTTAAACAGAGAACTGCATTTTCCACACATTTTTATTATCCCTTTGGCTCAGGCCCACACTATACGCTCGCCACGGTGCTAGAGGGCGGACAGCTTGTCATCAAGAACGTGGAGTCGGGCCGGGATCAGGGCATCTACACGTGCATCGTGCGCAGCCGGGCGGGCGAGGAGGCGCGTCGTGACATGCAATTGAATGTGAACAGTAAGTTGGAGGGGTGACAGCCTCTCAGTTGGATGTCGCATTAATGTCTGCCACGTTGGCTAATCGCTCACCAGGTCCGCCCGTCATTGAGGCCTTCAAGTTTCCCAAGAATCTTCAGGAGGGCGGACGCGCACAAATCACCTGCGCGGTATCCTCTGGCGACATGCCCATCTACTTTAGCTGGAAGAAGGACGACAGCACCATACCCCTCAGCCTGCAGGTGAGTTGCCAATCCAAGGAACTGTCGAACTAGCGTTCCATTTAGCGCAACTTGTGAAACATTTTTGTTTTTGTTACTGCTACTGATGTTGATGCTGGTGCTGATGCTGCACTTTATGTGTGTATGTGTGTTTCAATTTACAAGATTACCGAGAAAAAGGAGGAGTTCTATTCGCTACTGGTGTTCAAGGATATCAGCGCGAGGCACAGTGGTAAATACACCTGCTATGCCACCAACGCTGCCGCCAAAGTGAACTACACGGCGGAGCTGCAAGTGCGCGGTAAGTTTGTAAACCAGGCGAAATAGGGCGGGCCTCAGTTCCATAGGATGCCGTATCTTTTGGAACGCTTTCCTGCTATTTCAAAATAAATCAAGCAGGATTTGTACGCTAGTTGCGCCAGCACTTTGCCCTTTTTTGGGCTACACATTATATATAAACGCACACACACACTCACAGATACAAAGATACACAGATACAGAGAGAAACACAAACAGCAAGTTGTTAATTTTGTTGTTTACTTGGCGCGCTTTCATTCGTTACGTTACGTTACGTTTCGGTTCTGTCTTTCGGTCACGTTTCAGTGGCGCCGCGCTGGAGCTACGAGCCCATGGATACGGCCATTATGTTGGGCAATACAATATCGATAAATTGCGAGGCGGAAGGATATCCGATACCAGCTATTACCTGGTTCAAAGGACAGGGTAAGTTCGCCAATCTGCTGCCCAAGCAGCTTAGGCCCAAAGCCAGCCGTCTCAATTCATTCAAATTGGATGGGTTAAAACGTGCCGGCCGAGTGGCATTGTCAAGGGCTGGATTATTAATTAACTGCGTAGGATTTGAATGCGACTAGCAATTAGTTAAATAAAAGCGTCCTCTACAGGCAAAGCCTCCAAGGACTTCAAGCCCTTGAGCATGCGTAATCACTCGCTGGTCCTTAATCTGGCCACGGACAACGATGAGGGCTTCTATATGTGCCAAGCCACCAATGACATCGGCGCCGGCCTTAAGAAGATAATACGCATCAATGTGAATGGTAATTGAAAGGGCAGCCCCATAGTCAAAAGTAGACATACACCCAACTCTCCCAACACTATCCATCTGCCTTGCAGAGCCGGCCCGTTTTGAGCAGCCCGCACGCAATGTCAGCTCCCGGCGCAACGATCCGGTCACTTTAGATTGCCAGGCGAAGGGCGATGAGCCGATTAGCATTGCCTGGACGCACAACAATGGACGCATTGATTTGAACAACTTTCGCTTTAGCATTGCCGAAATGAAAACGGAGAAGGGCGTGGACTCGCAGTTGACCATTGGGCACTCGGATCGCCATGATTCCGGCGTGTATCGGTGCACCGCCGAGAACCCATATGGACGCGCCGAGCAAATTGTTTTCCTCGCCGTGCAGGAGCGGCCCGACACTCCATCCGATCTGCAAATCTTCGACGTGGGCTCGCGCACCGTCAAACTCAGCTGGCGGCGGCCGTTCGATGGCAACTCGCCCGTCCTCAGCTACCTGGTGCAGTACCAGGCGCTCAAGTATCTCCAATCCCATGCAGCACTGACCTCTGCCGGCGGCAACTGGAATGGCATGAATGTAATCAACGTTACCCTGCCATCGACGAGCATTAGTCGCAGGTGTGTGTCCTTAGATTGCCTCTCCATAAAAGACTCTTCCATTTTTTGTCCTCTCGCTAGCTATGACAGCGATCTGCGCGAAAACGCCATTGTGGCGGGCCTCTTGCCGGCGACAACATTCCTGATCCGCATGCAGGCCATCAATGAGATTGATCGTAGTGCATTCACCGACTCGAAAGTGTTGAAAACACAGGAGGAGGCGCCCACGGAGGCGCCTGCCAATGTGCAGGTGCAGACGGGCGGCGAAAGCGAGCTGATTGTTACCTGGCAGGTAGGTGTTCAAATCTCCGCATTGGAGCACAATAGTTCTGCAACATATCACCAACCGATTGCAGATACCGCAGCGTGAATCGTGGAACGGCGAGCTCATTGGTTACACCGTTAACTGCACCGAGGAGAAGCAGAACATTAACTACATCAACTTGGCGAATAGCTCGCTGAAATCAGTCATTGTCAAAGGCTGGGCAACCACCAAGGCCACTTTGCGCGGACTACGAAAATATACACGCTATGCCATCAATGTGCGTGCTCTGAACAGCTTTGGCTCCGGCCCCTGGAGTGCGCCCATCTTTGGCACCACAGCCGAAGGCGGTAAGTGGCACTTGATTGAGAACTTCCTCACAAAGAAGCACCCAACGTGATGCCGTTAACAACAAAATTTGCATATTATTATCAGATTTTAATACCCTTTTAACCAACTTGCATTCATAATAGGTCTATTATTTTAATGCATTTTTTTTAAATATTTATTCGCTGCTGAAAACATTGTTTATATTTGTCCATTCGTTTAAGTTTTGCATCTAATTAATTAATTTAAATTATGCATTTCAAAATGGAATTTTCTGTGAACTTTATTCCTGCAGTTCCGGAGGCTGCACCGCAAAACGTTAACTGCTCGGCGCTATCGTCGCAGAGCCTGAAGGTATCGTGGCTGGAGCCGCCGCTGCAATTCCATGGCGGCATAATACAAGGCTATAAAATTTTATATCGCCCCATAGTGCATCAAAGTGAGTATAAGCTTCCCACTACCACAACCAATGCTGGTGCCAGTGCATCCGTCTGGCTATCTAGATTTTGTGGTTGCCAGTTGGCACTTTATGGCGCTGATTTTGTTGATATTGCAAGCGAAGAGCGCTGTGCAAACACCAATCGATATGATTGGGGCCAGGGATAAGCGGCAAGTTTGTTGCCTGGTTTATTGGTTTTGGCGCCGAGCTGTGCGTCAGCACATTGATGAGCCTGCAAGTTGTGGATATTGGCACCGCTTATCAAATCAGTGTACATACTTGACAATCGATACTATTTACACGGTCTAAGCAGCCAGAGCCGTCATCTACTTGAGTGGATTACTGAACACTATAAAAGACTTGTCTGCTATTATTATGTAAAGGTTACAGTTAAAAGAGACCATCAAATTGACTCGGCTATAAAGTTGTCTTGTTGATAATCCCGATATTAAATAAGAATCATAAAACACGTTTATAACTGTCAATTAAGAAGACAAAAACATCTTGAAATCTTGCAAACAAAATGTTACAAGCTGTTAGAGTGGGGCCTTCGATTAATGTCATGGTACTCGAACCCAACAAATTTTAAAGTGATCTATAGGAAAAATGTTCATAAAGTCAAAGTTTACAAGTGAAAAGGCTCTAGTTGGGAGCACCTGACTAGCATATAACCTGAACACTGCGATGGTTCTTTACAAACATTTTAACAGGGTCGAAGAAGCTTACTTCTACATGTTACATACATTTGCACAAAACCATCATACCCTTTTTACGCATTATAGGAAATTATTACGTATAAAAAGGAAATGAACAAAGTATATAATTTGTTACACAATCCAGCGAAAATATGGCTTATCAATTCAATTTCACAGTTGACTTCCGCGCCAAGCTGGAGGTAAAACGCACTTCGAGTTTGGAAACATATCTGCATACACTGCTCAAGGCCACCAACTATTCGATTCGTGCTCTGGCCTACACGGCCACCGGAGATGGTCGGAGCAGTCAGCCATTATATTGCCGAACCGATGAAGATGTTCCCGAAGCACCGCCGGCTATTAAAGCGGCTGCCTTGACGGCTGATTCTATTTTAATTTCATGGCTGCCGCCAAGGAATAGCAACGGTGTCATATTGCATTATACGGTTTATACGCGTGAAGCGGGACGCAAGGGCCAGACCAAGTGTAAGTGTCCAAAATGGGCGTGGCTAACACATTGCATCTATAAATGTTTCCAATTGTATTTGTTCGATCAGCTCACATGGTGCGCGTGGACGAGAAGGGCTATCCGGTGTCATTCGAGGCACGCAGCCTGGCCGAGAATCAAATGTACGAGTTCTGGGTATCTGCAGCCACAGCAGTGGGTGAGGGCGAGCCAACATCTGTGGTGGCCCAGGCCACCAATACACGAGGTAGGCGTTGCAGCGATTTAAAGCTATTTACTTGACACAAAACCTGCCATAAAATCGCGAGTATGGCGAGTTGGCGCGATTTTCGTTTTAATTAAAATTTCACATTTAGCCAACGTGTTGGCCAGAATAACCGCAACAGCAGCAACTGTAGAAGCATTTAAATTTTGTGCGCCTAACTATATGCAATGGGTTTTTGTTTGTTTTGTTGTATGTTTGTTGTAGCACCTGCACGCATCGCCTCGTTCGGTCAGGTGGTGCGCAAGGCCGTGGGCACCAGGCTGGTGCTGGAGTGCCACGCTGTGGGCAATCCGACGCCGCGAGCGCGTTGGTTAACTCGTGATCGCCCGGTCACCTTCAGCCCCTTCTACGAGGTGACCAACGAGGGCAATTTGAGAATACACCGTAAGTAGCGCTGTGTTGCACAATATTTGCATTTACATCGTTTGATCTGCTTTTCGCGTTGTTCCGCACGCTTGACAGGCGTCGAAAGCAGCCTCTCCGGAAATTATACCTGTTCGGCAAACAATCTCTTTGGTACTGACGAAATCCTATATCAGGTGATTGCCATGAAGCCGCCCGCCCCACCACAAATCATCGTCCAGTACGCTTCCGCCGACAGCATACGTGTCAGTTGGGATGCGCCAGCCGACGGCGGGGCCCCATTGCTGGGGTACACAGTTTCGTATCATCGGGCCGGCGATAGATGGCTGCAGTGGGAGGTGCTGCCGGAGAACAACGTGTACACGATGACGGGCCTGAAGTGCGGAAATCAGTACATTATAAAAATGTCGGCCCACAATTTTGTGGGCACTGGTGCGCCCAGTGAGGAAATTAATGTCTGGACCAAGGGAAAAGGTGAGCTCTCCGCCCGAATGCATTTGCATATATAAGTACAAACCGCACCAGTCGAGCAGCAACTACGGCTGCGCTTTCTGCGGTTGCATTCAAATTTCAGTTGACCACTCGCTACTGAAAATTTCCCACTTGCATTCATTTTCATATTCATTTCCACTTCACACAGCTTCCCAGGCGCCCAATGGCAATGAACTAATTGCCACAAATACAACCTGTCTGAATTTAAAGCTGTCATCGTGGCACAATGGGGGCTGCAGAATAAATCATTTCTCTATAGAGCACCGCCCAATAGGTATGTTTAAACATATATAAAATGTAACTAACAAACACAGTTATCACCTCTCGCAGAATTTTTAAATATCAATCCAAATCAACATTACCTTATTTGTATGCTTTCTAGCTTAAAAAAAAGTGTTTACTATAATGCTGTAAATGTTGTTTTGAAGGCTATCAATGCTAGATAAATATTTGTGTAAATGAATGTAATGGTATTGAAACTTTTTTAGTATTTCGTAAATAATATTAATAAATGTTAAAACATTCAAAGCCCTTCAACTTATTAGCTTACAGCATTCATGAGTAAAAATAAGATATGCAACAATTTAAAAATATATTGTATGATTTATTGAAGCTTTCAACTGCGACGTAAAATAACTCATACAATTGTACTATTCGTAAATATTTATTGCATCAAAATCAATCAGATTTAATAGGACTGCGAGAGCATTCGAGTTTCGGCGTGCGAGTTTTCATTATTAATATTTATTTTTTTCATATTTAATTAAATTAATGCAATTATTTATGTTTTCAATTAACTGAGCAATGAACATACATTTTCATTTATAAATAATTATACACATTTTTTGACGGTAGACGGCGACTCCACGTGCAACGTGACGTATGAAGTATAATTTCATTTTGGCCGAAAAAAATATATAAATATTATTTTTTGTTGATTTCCACGTTGCCTTTTTTTCTCCCTAGGCGACAAACGCTGGACAGTTGTCACATCAGATACTTCGTACGACGGGGAGAATCCTGAAAATTTAATATTCTGCGACTTTCAACCCGCCCAATGGTACCAGCTGCGCATCTCGGCCACCAACGATGCGGGAAAAACGACGGAGCAATATCATTTCAGCACAAAGGGCCTCGATGGTAGCACCATACCACCGCCTAGAGTTTTTCCCGCGGAAAATGATTTGACAAATAGTCTGTTAAATGTGTCAAATCCCACTGCCGATGATTGGTTTACAACGTTCGTCATCTGTCTCATAATCGCAATGACCATCCTAACGATGTAAGTCCCGGGGGATAAGGTCTTAACGGGGATCAGACAGACGCAGTAATTGCTTCCGAATGTTAATTAAGCTTTAATTAACTGGGCTGGTGAACCCGCGCGAGGTGAAAGCGGAATGAAAATCAAATCAGAAACGGTTTCCTTGTATGCTCGTACAACGTTTTTTTTTTTAAATTAAGCCCATAGCTAGCAGAAAAAAAATATTGTATACCCATTTTTCGAAAGACAGGACCAATTTGCCAATTGCAACGACTTCTCAAGAGCTAAGTTGTTTAGTTGTTGTGGTCTACAGATTCTCATTTCAATCAGTGCTCCGTTTAATTAGACGTCTAATCGTCGGGTGGTGGTTTCAATTTTCTTGCAGCGCACTGAGCATCAAATATCGCCGCGCCCTTTGCGTCCCGATGGCCGAGGGCTATGAGTCTCGGGCGCTACCAGGTGAGTTCAAGGAGGAGCACGAGAATCGACGCAATCAGCAAGTGTACAGCGCCTCGCCGGTCAAGACGGTGGACAAGAGCAACGAGTCGGGTGAGTGGCGACCCATAGGCTGCGTACGTGTCCAGCTGTAGGTGGCAATTAAACGTCTCCTCGTGTTCCGTTCGTTTATTTCGTGACTTACTTAGAAATGTACGAGATTTCGCCGTACGCCACGTTCAGCGTGAACGGTGGACGGACTGGCGCCCCGGCGAAGACACCCACACGCGGATTGGCTGCCCAAACGCCGCATGACTACACCATGCAGTTCAAAACATTTGGGCATCCGGAGGGCGAAACCCTCAATGCCACGGCTTACCCACTGCTACCAAATACGGGCTTCGGGCATGTCAAGAGCAAGTCCAGCTGGCACAAACAGCGCTACTACAACACTGATGGTAAGCTATTAGATATACATATACAGACTTCAAATGGAAGCTAAGGGTCCCATTCCCAGATGAATCAACGCTGAGCAAATCAATGACCATTGTCGCTGGCTCGCAGTCCGGCCATTCAAAAAAGTCAAGTGGAGCGCGCAGCGCCAAATGCGGCAATGCCGGCGTGGTGGCCGAATCTGAGTCGGACACTAGCATCAGCCCCAGCACCGAGTTCTCTAACATGCCCACCTATCGAGTTCCTTGTAAATCGTCGCGCAGCAGCGACGGACGCGCCGTTATAGGTGCGTATTCCGCACGGGAATTTGGCCATGCGTTCGCAGCCAATGCCTGTTATCTTGCAGATATGTTTCGGCCAGACTCAAGCACCGAGTCGAACAATGACCAAGTCTCACCGGCAATGGAACGGCGACTGAACACACCGCGCCACATTGGTATGCCCCTGGAGAAGCGGAGCTCGGGACAGCGCAGCCGGAAGCATGCGACGCAAACGGGAAACCAGACGTTGGAGCGACGAAAGTGCCCTGGTAGTAACAACAGGTAGTTCAGGTACCTAAGCCCTAAACAATCCAAATTGAAAACCCCAACGAAAACGAAAAATGAATATACAATTAAGAGAGCTATCACATTAAGCAACTTATCAATTGACAACCAACCAGTCACAAGTTGACTTAAATAATTCAAATATATATCGTCCCTAATTGCAGTGCTGGCGGTGAGGCAGAAACTTCCGCCTCATTGGCCGCCTCCATAGCCGCAATAGCTGGCGGCGATTTGTCCGGCGGTTTTCGTCCACCGGCTGGTTTCCATGATGCGCGCGAATTTGGCGATCAGGCCGAATGCGAACGGGAGCAGCGCGCCTTGGACTTGGAGGTGCAGCGCGTGATGGAAAATACTAGCGATGCCCAGCTGGCGAAAATAGATCGGGAGGAGCTGACCTCACTGTTGGCAAGGTAAGTGGAGGTGCAGTGTGTAGAATCGGTGCTCCCAGTGCTTGACCGTAGTTTGTTGCATGCCTGTAGCGTCTACCAACCTTGAACTTGAACCTTGAACCGCAAAAATTAACCAGCCTGCGACCCCTAGGTATCACGAGAAGAAGGAGCAGGAGCGCCAAGAATACACAATACACGTTTAAAACTAGCCTAGCCGCAAAGAGCAAGAATTAACTCTGACTAAGTTGGCCAAAAAAAAAAAACAAACTCAATAACACCGACACTGACACTGACACGCCCCCAAAAAGGCAAACACAACTGAAGCATTTGAATGCATTTACTTAACCACGCGAGCCGACAGCTCAAACTTAACTCTAACTGTTGTTTATTAAGTGTAAAAAACAAAAATTAAATAACTAAATTTTAGTAAATAAGCCAGCACACGCGTAATTCTCGCTAATGCTAATCAAAGACTTTACAAATATCTAAATGTATGTAAAACTGACTGTCAAACCGCAAGAGTAATCACAGATTTTCACCAGTACTACTATAAAAATGTTAAATGTCTGCTAGCTGTAAGAATAAACACAGACACCTACATACATAAGAGTACTCAAGTAACTGCATATGTATGTTTCAATTTTTTGTGATACATTGAATTGCTCTAAAGTAAATGATTCTGTAATTGATTGCAATATCTTCTTGATCGAACCTATTGGCAAGTCCAATTATTGGTTGTAATTAAATTTTTTTCAAAATTTATCAGTTTCTGTTGTAATTTATTCAAAACATTTAATGTGGCGCCATCGACATTTATTTAGATGTGCGCTGTAGCTGTTAAATTGACAAAAAATATGATATTTATGGTATTTAATTAAAATAGATAATCAACAATGAAATTGTATTGGTATCTTAGATAAATATATATTGACATATATGTATGTGAACCGAAACAAAATAATAGCCAAACAAAATGCAAATACTAGCAGCAAATTAATTAAATAAAAGGTGTATAAAGATAAACAAAATCAATTCCGTGGCAATTTCATTAAAACTACATTTTTAAATTGAAACCAACAGCTAAACCAACTAACTGGCACCGGCACCGGCGCCGACACCGATCAAAGACCGTAGCCACTCTGCCAATATTTGCGTTAGCAAATGAGACTAACCAAATCAATCAAATGCACTAAAGGCTAACCACAAGCCAGCGGTGGCAGTAAACAAACCCAGTTCGCAGTAGCAGTAGCAGCAGCAGCAATTGCAACCAGCAGCTGAATGCATCTCAGCTAGGCAATCAGTTGGATTTTGGCACCACACCGCACTGTGGCTGCAATTTCAGATGGTAAACTGAACCACAAGATGTCTTTGATACACACATACACACACACACACGCACAGCAAAAACACTAAAAAGCCACTACACACCCACAGTCACACATATACGCTAAATAGAAGGGCTCAACATTAAGCATGCATGGTATGATGTTGCAATGTTTACCTGCTGCTGCAGAAACTTTGTCAATTTTCAGGTAGGTTGCCAACTTTCTTTAAAGTCATGTCAATATTCGTGCAGGAACTGCCGCTTTGACTTCAGCTAACGCATCAGTGTTGACTGGCACCACATTACGGCAAGTAATATAAAAGTTGGCATCTTTTAGGCGAACCAAAGTTTACGTTGCGTATACGCCATGGAATCCCATTCAAATGCTCAAGAACTCAATCAAACACTAGATCTGCATTATCTATTCTCGTTGCATAAACTTAATTGCATTGCAACTTGCTCCAAACTTAAGCAATTTAGCAATTCAACTTTTAAATACCTAATTCAAATAGATTGTTGCGCGTAACCAAACAAAGTTTTAAATGCAATCGGGTCAATTAGTTGGATAATTAGCCGTTACTCTAGTTGTTGTTCAACGCACACTCAGAGCTTTATTAAGCGGCTTTTGGTTAAACCATGCAAGAAAGCCGTCTAATTAAGTATGAAAAGACGTTGCCCAGTCGCGATGAAGCTTATGTTGCGAGTAAGTTTAAGTGCAATTTGGCTACATGAAAGTTGTAACACTTTAAGATTGTAAACGAAAATCTAAAATCGATATAACAGCCACACGCATGACATGTATTATGTGCACGTGTGTGTGTGTGCGTGTGTGTGTTTGACATGATTCTCGATTCCAGCTCTTGGAGAAATGCATTCGACTGTCGGTCAAAATCGATTTCAATTAGTTAAAGCTGCGAGCTGTAAGCCTATGCAAATAATCACTTAATGGCAAAGGGATACGGAGTAAACTAACTGCAGCAGTAGCAACAACAGCAGCAGCAGCAGCAGCAGCAGCAGCAGAAGCAACATTGACAACGACAACAATGCAATTTAAGCAAATTCAAAACCCGAAAATGCCAAAGGTTAGTAGTACACGCAGCACACTCGTTCAAAATGTACTTGTAATTCAGACAGGATACACACACAAGACACACGCACACACGCACACACGCACACAGAGTCAGGCAGAGTTAACGCAGCTTGACAGGCAACCGCAGCAAAGAGCAAGGGGTTCAGTGAATGCAGCACTTGCATTTAATAACAGCCAGCCTATGCAAATATGTGCGTATGTGTGTGAGTGCGTGCACTTGTGTGCGTTCTATTATTGCCATGTTTGACTGGGCTGCTCTGTGCCGCCCCTCCTGTGTAGGACATTATCTACACAGGCCTGGCACCAAATGCAAATGTGCGTTGATGCAGTTGCACATGGCGCCCAGCGGCTAACTGGGCCCAGCACTCGTTTCGGCCATAACTGAGATTGTACGGATTGTGAGGCTTGCCAGCTGCCAGGCATTGCATTTAATTAAAATTTTCAAATTACTAAAAGGTAAATTATTTTCATTTTCATTACAATTTCATTTTATGACCCAGTGGTTATAAATTTCAGCAACTGTTCTCATGTCTGTTGACCAAGGATTACTCTGACCAGCTCGCCAGGTGCATAGTAGGCCCACAGTTTATGAATAATGCTGTGTAAAATCTGAAATTGCACTTACATTGGATGAGTGATTGAGCATTTTCAATGGGCTTTCAAGTGCGGCTTAAACGATTATAATACGAATATTGCAGTCTAAATCGAAGTTCTTCGGTAGCCGACATGCTTTAAAGCGAATATTTAGCCATCTGAGTTTCGGTTGGCCTGTTGCAATAAGGCAAGCAGCCAACTTAACGTAATGAGGCAAGCGCAGCGCAGGCTGCCACAACCACAGACAATGCCACAGACCTGCCAAACAGCTGCTACCAAAGGCACTTGAAGTCGTATACACACAAAAAGCTACACTCAAAGAAATAAACAAAATTTGTTTAATGCACACACGTTGTCATAACATTATAATATCTGCTATTATTATTAAGATTAAGAATTAATTGGAAAAAAAGTTATCCTACAATTATTTATATACATTTTACATATTTCAATATATATTATTCAAGCTCAAATTTGAGCTAGGCGATAAATCTAAATTGTCTTTTTTTAAGTGCGCGCGCTACCATAGATGAAATTGGGTGGTGCGGGACAGCTGTGAATACGGCAACCGTTAAAGGGTTGTCTGTGCATATGCACGCTGTATAAAGACAGTGAATAAATAAAAAACAAAATGCATAGAAGTGTTACAAATACAAAGTCAACCACCCATTCCACCCACTCGCTAGCCAGCCAAGTGCTATTCATGTGGGACTCACTTAAATAAAGTGCTTTTGCATTGCCCGCCAGACGGATGCGGTAGCGGATGCTGTAATGTGGTTGCGGCTGCTTTTCTGCTCTGCACTCCTCTGCTGCAGCTGGGCGTCATCATTATTTGAATTATCACAGGTTTAGCTTACTCGCTGCGCGGTGTGCAACATGTGCCGCATTGCATTATAATACAATAACAATCTTTGCACCGCTTCACTATTTTCTACAAAGTCCTTTGTCAGAAGCGATTAGTTAGTCGGACGGTCTGTCAGTTTGTCCATCTGTTAGTTTAATGTCGTTCTGACTTCCCAAAAAGTACAGATAAAGATTTAATATAAGTGTAGTCCTATATACTCAGAAAGTTAAATATACTTACGTAATATAAAATTGATTTAAAATATGCTACATACTTAAACTCAATATTATTGACTAAAACTTAGACATATGTGTATGTAAAGAAAAGTGCTGAACTTAGACTTGAGCGCCGTTTGTAGCAGATAGGTGGACAACTTTGATTGGATATGCGGTATTACAATGAAATTGAAAATATAGAAGAAGGTATATTTATATATATATGTACAGTCCAACACAAGACTGGAGCCAACATGCTATCTTTACGCTTGGTCGCAACACTGAACTGCAACAACAACAGCGATTTGTTAATTTTGTGCAAGGTCCTTTGTTTGCATATCCAGCTTTTTGCCTTACACTAGCCTTTGTTTTTGCTCATTCAACGTTGATCGCTTCCATATGTGTGAATGTGTGTACATATATATATATCACTGTATTTGTGTGCGTTTGAATATGTGAGGCGGTTTTTGCAGTGCCTGCAAATGTCGACATCGATGTGACGACACTCTGCCTTTCATTTACGCGTGTGATTCCCACGGACTAGGCACATAGAAACTGATTCAACTGGAAACGCAGCCAATTGAGTGTAAGTGCAGCAACTCAAGTAAAGCACATTTAAAATCGAATGAAAGCTGCTTAAGAATAAAATGCGACTGTACGTGTCGAATAATGTAATTGCATTTGTGCAGAGCAGTCAGGATAACTTTTTGAGTGTATATGCAGCTAAAATACACCAAGTAGGTTAATGCTTTTTTCAAAAATTTCCAAAAAATTTTTTTTTCAAAAATTCATCAATTTTAAATATAGAATCGATTTAAACATGGGGCCAAGAGCTTCACATGTTCAAATTTTTCTCAATTTTGGCATGATTTTTGACAAAAAATTTGACTCCCTCAGAATCATGTGAAATGATATTTTTTATATTATTTGTGACCAGTAAAATCAAATAAAAATAAAAACTCGCAATTTTCAATTTTGAAAAATTTTTTTTTCAAAAATACATTAAAGTACATGCTTTTATCCAAAAAATTCCAAAAAAAAAATTTTACAAAAATTCATCGATTTTAAATATAGAATCGATGTTTATGAAAAATCATGACCAGAATGCCATCAAACATGAAAATTGGTTCAGTTTTGACAAATTTATGGGTGGTTCAAATATGAGACCTATGGGGACAAGAGCTTTACATGTCCAAATTTTTCTCAATTTTGGCATGATTTTTGACTCCCTCAGAATCATGTAAAATGTTGTTTTTTATACTATTTGTGAACAATAAAATCGAATAAAAATGCAAATGCTTTTTTTACAAGAAAAAAAAAAATATTTTTTTAAATATAGAATCGATGTTTATGAAAAATCATTACCAGAATGCCATCAAACAAGAAAATTGGTTCAGTTTTTACAAAGACGAGAGCTTCACTTCTATCTCATCTCTATCTTCAAGATCAATTTCACTTCGTGAACGTCCAAAACGCCATCAGTCATTGAAAAAAGCATATTTTTTTTCGAGAATTTTTTGTCGAAATTTTCGTAAATTTTGGCATGATTTTTGATAAAAATTGATTTTGGTATAGATCGCTGTTTTTGTTGTTATGTTTTGTGCCCCGGCTTGTATAGATGTTGTGTAGCCGTAACTAAATTTAGCTTAAATTATTCATCTTGCATTACGGAATGGTCTTAATGATTGTCGAGAATGCTTTAGGCTGGAATACGGTGTACATAATCGATAATATTGCAATTTGTAATTATTGCAAAATTTGTAAAAGAAAATGCTTCTATTAATTAAAGCGACAGTAAATTAAGAGCAGCAACTGCAACTCTATGCCGCAGGGTACTCTGGGGGGAGAAACAGATTTTACAATGAGGTCAACAACTGTCTGGTTGTTTGTAATTTGCATTAAGCCGCCTTACTGAAAATATACAATAGAGAGATAAATACGTATATATGTATGTATATGCAAGTATATCGACAATATTAATGTAGATAAATGGAAATATTTTCAATGGCGCTTTGGACACTGCATTTGACTATTTATTTATTTTGGCTTTTTGGTTGTTGTTTATCGCCATAGCTCTAAGGAATTCAATGAGAACAGATAAGCATCGGCAATGTAAAAAATTCAACAACGGAAATGAAAATTCATGAGTATAAAATTCTAATCAAGAAAAAAACATGAAACAAAGGCAACTCCGACAGCACAGATACAGATTTAGATACAGTATCAGCAGCAGCAGCAGTGGTAGTGGAAGTGGAAGTAAAAGAAAACGAAGATGGTAAAATAGAAACAGGAAAATAACTTGAAAGGCACTTTTTACACTTGAGTGCTCGGGCAAAGCGTGTCGCATGGTACCGGAAGCGGAAATTCATAGCCGGACTGAGCAGGGCTACTTGCTTTGTCGGAACGGATGGACAGTTGCCTTGCAGTCCCATGTCAATAGAGTGGGTCTCACAATAATGTCAAAGGCAAAAATGCAAATGGAATTGCTGCTGAGAAATTGAAAACGAGTCGCAATATTTAAAAAGCCAATTGCCTTTGGCCTTATAAAATATGCAGCAGCCCCAGCAGCAGCAGCAGCTGTGGCAAACTCTTCAGCTTCAGCATCGTCTGAGCCTCCATCTGCGTGAAGTGCACTCATTGGCCATGCATACTAATGATATGCATAAAATATATGTATAATTACCAAAGTGTGATTTGCATGCCAAAAAGTGGACTCGAGTGCAAATGCATTGCGAATGCAAATCTCAAATTCTCATTATTATATTTATTAATGAGGGTGCAACAAAAGAAGACTTTACTGTACAAAACGCAAACCTCTTATAGTCGACAACGCACAAATCTTTTCACAATGCAATTCGTATATTTGGATTTAAAAGTAAAGTGTCCTGCCACATTAGAGGTCAGTGCAATCAACCAGGTGAGGACGTCACCAGGTTGTCATTTTGTCATTTTGCCATGCTGCTGGCCTATTAATGCATCACTTGTCTGGTTTTAATTAGTCTAATTAAAAGATGAGCAGGCCACGCTGTCAATTTCTGGAACAAGCGGTTCACCTTTTTGGTGCGCATAGGACTCCCACTGCTCTATATGTATGTAAGTATGTGTGTGTGTTTGTGTGTGTCTGTGGGTGTAGATATAGGTGTGTGTGTGTGCACTCGCATATGCCATGTGTACGTTGAATTTGCAAAGAAGCACCGGCCTGCTGCACAGGTTAATTAGAGATTGGTCGACAGAATTTGCAAATGTCCTCGGCCTGAGCCCAAATTTGGCACTGTGGATGGCCTTTTGACTGTGTTGGGCGAATTGCACCAAAGCATATTTTGCATAACTAGGCTAATCAATGGCTGTAGAGACTGCAGAGGTAATATATGGAGATATTAAAGCAGAGAACGCTTATTAAAACCAGAGAAAACTGTCTTTAGGTAAGGCGAATGGCGAAATAAAATAAACGATCTTTTTCAATGTAGTGAAATTTTTAAGTTGATTGTTATATGTAAAAACAAGTAAGATTGCTCTAGTCGGGACCTCCCGACTAAGAGATACCCTGAACCCAGCATTTAACACATACACACAAACTCTCGGCACTAAATAAGT